>JAOEGS010012019.1:0-64092 GCA_025447755.1 Corythornis vintsioides | reverse complement strand
GAGCCTTCTCTTCTCCAGGCTGAACAACCCCAGCTCCTTCAGCCTGTCCCCATAGCAGAGGTGTTTCAGCCCCCTGATCATCTTTGTGGTCTCCTCTGGACCTACTCCATCAGGTCCATGTCTTACCTTGCTGAGGGCTCCAGAACTGGATGCAATACTCCAGGTGAGGTCTCACCAGAGCAGAGTAAGAGGGGCAGAATCACCTCTCTTAATCTGCTGGCCACACTTCTCTTAATGCAGCCCAGGTTGCCATTGGCCTTCTTGGCTGCAAGTACACACTGTTGACTCATGTCCAAATTCTCATCCACCAACACCCCCAAGTCCTTTTCTGCAGAGCTGCTTTCCAACACCTCCTCTCCCAGCCTGGATTTATAGTGAGAGTTGTTCCAACCCAGGTGCCAGGACTCTGCATTTAGTCCTGTTGAACCTCATGAGGTTCACCTGGGCCCACCTCTCCAGCCTATCCAGGTGTCTCTAGCTGACATCCCATTCCTCCAGCCTTTCCACAGCACCACTCAGCTTGATGTCACCTGTGAACTTGCTGATGGTGCTCTTGATCCCATTGTCAATATAATTAAGATATTAAATAGTACAGGTCCCAGTGTAGACCCCTGAGGGACACCACTTGTCACTGTTCTCCATCTGGACATCAAGCCATTGACCACCACCCTCTGGATGCGACCATCCAGACAATTCCTTATCAAAATGGTTAGTGCTAAATTACACACTGATGAAACTGGCAGAAATCACATTTTGGTTTCAGCCCTTGTGTAGACAGGTGCAAGTTCTGCAACTGCTGAAGAGCTACAATCCCTTATGCCAGGTCTGCATACCTAACTCACAGCAAACAAGGCCTAGTTACAGATTGAGATGAAGAGTAAAAAAGAGGGAAAGGATCTTAAATACAAAATGTTGAAGTAATTCTATGTCCAAAATCATCTTTATGAGGGCCAGGGCTGAGGTTTTATATTTGTCTGCACTCTAGCTAGGTATTGCATTCAGCAATGCTTTTACTCTGTGGAAAGCAGAGGGATAAAAATATGTATGTATGTACATACATAAGAAGTTGAGCTTATTAAATTACAAAGATCTGTCTTTTCCAATGGGATTTATTGAAGTTCAACTTGTGAGTTTGGAGATATTTCCCAAAGGCTCAATTGGTATGATTCGAGTTATAGAATTTCTAAATAATGAAATATATATTTATTTTTTAACAGAGAAAAACTGGTTGACCTGATTTAGACATCTCTTGCAATACAATGGCAGTACTCTATAGAAACTAAAAGATCATTTAAGTGGTGCAAACTCTCTATTTAGTATAAATTTTTTAAACTATTTCCTTATCGCCTTTATTTTACTGTTTTCAATTGATGTAGAGGTCAGACAGCAGGTATGGAAAATGCCAGATAATACGTATGTAATTTATATTGTTTCTTGTTCTTCCCTCCCCATATAACCATACTTACTTGGGCAAAGTAGCTACCCATGCATTGCAGTATTAATTTCAAACAAGACAAAAACAGGAGAGGGAGAAAATTGGTCCTAATTACCCAGTTACACATGCAGTATTGAGTCCCATCAGATGCTATTTCTAGCCTTGAAGAGAGGAGGGTGGAATAAGAATTATTTCACTTCTTGAAAAGAGAATTAGGCAGACAAGCCATGCAAAGATCAGGGTTAGATTTTGTGTGCGTATTTTCCCCAGAAGCAGGGCACTAGCTAAATCAGTATACACAAGAGTTTTGACACCTCGTTTTCCCTCTGCCCACATATATGATCTGGCCCACTTTGCAGAGCATGGCTTGTATGCTGTTCTTTGTCAAAGCACTTCTCCTTCACCAGAACCACATTTTAACTGGGTTGTGTGATACAAATGCAGCTGCTCTCATCGTTGCTCCCCAGTAACCCAGCAAAACGGGTGGTGGTGTCACCAGAAGCACTCCCTGCAGCACAGCAAGGAAGCCCTCCCCCAGCACAGCTCCTGTGCAAACCACTTCAGGTGAACATTTTGGCTCAGTGTGAGCTCTGTCAAAATGCATGTAAGAATAGTTAGAAGTATTAAGTAATAAAGGCACTCATTTAGTGAATGAGATTATATTGCTGAATTCATTTATTACCCACACTTTAGCTGCAGCTGTGTGGATGGATCCACCCATAACCCCACACCTTTTGGTATAATCCTTCTGTTTTGTAACTTGTGTGATACCACTACTCTGCAGAACCAGTGGCTTTATGCCTTTTTTTTTTTTTTCAAACTAGCAGCCTTTTAAAGTTCCCTCTCTAACATTTTGTTCAGAACTAAGACTTTACTGAAGATCTCTTGGCTTAGCATTTTTCCCACCATGCTGTAACAACTTAAATAGTCCCACTGAAAGAGAAACTTATTTTCTGGTGGTTTTTTTAATCTTTCACAGCACTACTTCACAGACATATTTTTCCTACATATCTGCTTGAGTCAGAATATTACCCTCTGAGACATCCAGACATCCTGACATGTTAATTGCTGATCAAGTGCTGGACTACAAGGTGCTTCTGGAAAATGGAAAAGGATGGAAAGGTAACATAAGAGCAGAGAGGAAGGAACAGTCATAGAAAAATCATAGAAAAATAGCAATGTTTATATCAAGGAATAAAGGAAGAGAAAAATAATTTCACAGAAATAAAAGCTAGATGAGGAGAGTGGAAATAAAGCATGTTTAGTGAAGACACAAAGACTGATGTCATTGAGCTGCAGAACTAGCTGGAAGTTTTATTCACTGCTTTTATCTGGTTCCATCTCAAAAGTATTAGATTGCTTAAAAATATAGCAAGATTTGTTGCAGATACAAAGCAATTGTACCTTATATTTGAGGAAACCTTGAACCAAACAAAACAACAGGAACCTTATCTAAATTAATAGCAAGGAAAATCCAATTCAGTTAGGTTTCATCACCAGTTATGTAAGCACCTGCTTAACACTGGAGGTATATCTGTGCAAAAGTGTTTTACCACCTTTCTTTGTAGTGGTTACAAGATAATACACATTCCAGAAAGTAATAATCAAGGCAGTATGTGCAGCCATATTTATTTATTTTTATTTCACTATGACAACAGATGGCCCATATAAAGATGTATATATTCATTTGACTTAAGTCCTGAAAAGGTTATTCTTGAGAGCAATCCTGAAGTGTAAGAATATGGCCTTACTATAAAGCAATTGTGAATTTGCATATGCAATGAAAGTACTTCCAGATTAGCCATTTTTCTCAATCTGTTAGACAGAAATAAAAAGACATTTCAAAATCCTAGACTATATTTTGAAATGTGCATTCTTCAGTAAACTACATTTTTATGCATAACCATCGGGGTTATATCTTTAAAATTTATATACTCTCTTTTTGTGAGTGCCCATTAAGCATTATTATCTTTAAGATGCTTAGAATTATAAGGTCTTTATTAAAGCTGAAGAAATCTGAGCTTATCCTGAAAAAGCATGGATAAATGCAGATCATAGACTATGAAAAAGTACATCCTTTCCAGAAAGGAGGTGGCGGTGAAGGGAGGTTAAAGTTGGCTGGGGGGGCCAACTAAGCTCTAATTTTTTAAGCTCTAATTTTAGTCATGACTTATTTCTTTTTGAAACCCAGCTCTTACAATTCCCCTAAGGAGTGCCACCTATCAATCCAGAAATGATTGACATGGGAGATGCCAGGAAGCCCACAGATAGCAAGCTACAGCAGAGATCTCAATTTATAAATTACTACGGACATTTTGCATTTTTAAGCATGCAAAAAATAGTATACTAATCAAGAATTTAAACATTATAGATACAGATATTACATTAGCTTTTGCTGTCACACACTGTGCATGAAATAATAGTGAATCTTGATTTTGCTTTCCTTCTAACCATCAAGAACAGATTCCTCTGAGTCTGAAGTTGGTCCACTCACTCTGGAGGAAAGGTTTAAAATCATTCTGCTAAAATGGAGATGTCTGATGTCTTTACCTGTGACTGTCAATCACCCTTCCTTCTCCCACAGTGTCTGCAATTCCCCCAGGGCTCTTTGATAACCCTGCTGAAGTATTCTCTCATGGCTGGAGCATCTGCCCCACTGGTACAGGCAGTAAATGCAAACAGTGAGTAAAACTAGCCATAAACCAAAAAAAAACCCCAACAACCTGCTTCACTTCTAGTGTCCTTACCCTTCTTATTGGAGGGGAAAATGAGACCTTTCATACCTTTTTTATTATTGTTTGTTTGGATTTATTATTTTTTATGGCAATATGGGAGATTTGTGAAGCACAAGGCAGCAAATAAACCTGGGGCTAGGACAGTGGGCTGAGATATGTGTCCTCTCTCTCCAGTCTCACCAGGAAATGATGCCAGTCTATACCCCAAGAAATTTTGTCAACAAAATGGTGACAGTATGGGTCTGTTTCTGTGAAAAACATGATCAAAGTTTTGTGACAAATATAAGCCAGTATCTGTGTGGTCTTCCAGTGCCTCTCTACTGCAGGAGGCCATATGTCCTGTACTCCTAACACTGAGCAAATGAATCAGAAATCTTCCTGATTCAGCTTCAAAAACACAACAGAGACAGCACTTGAGAACTCCTTGGCACCTTCTTGTTACCCACACCTCTAACTCTGGGAGATGCAGATCCATGGCAGAGCAGAGGTAGGGGATCAGTGTGGGGAAGCTGCTATTCCCTGCAGCAAAATACAGGTAAAAGTGCCACAAGCCACTCAGATCCTATCAGGTATGTAATTAATGAAGTATAAGCCTGAAGCTTATAACTTAAAAAAGATGCAAGTGATTTAATTGATGTTAATTAATAGAAATAAATAACTTTTATTGGTATAGAGGAAGGATATAAACCCAAATGTTATCAGGTTTCCTCCCAAATCAATTATTTTATTTTCCTGGAACTCCAAGCACACCATTGTGATGGGGTACATCACAATGTCTGGTTTTTATCAAGATTTATCTATTATTATTAAACCTGATAGAAATATCTTTTCTTCCATACTGCTGGATTACTTCTTTTACTAGCATTAGCGTAGTTTCATCCTTAAATCCTTAAGTAACAAGAAGAAACATGTAGAAAAAGAGCTGACAGTTTTCTAAACAAGGTATTATTAATATTGCAGCCTCAGCATAGCATGTGCTTTAAAGAAAAATACCAGGATATATTTTAAGTCCTGGAAAGTATAATGTCTATGTAGGCTCATCTAGAATTATGATTTTAAGGGTGGGGGTTGCAGATTTTGCAACTGATCCACTCTTACAAGTAATGCTTATTCAGCACCTGCACTTTGAATTGCCATATTTCTTTATAATAATGATGGTTGGCTCTTGAAAAGGTGCTTAGTTAAGGTGCCTGCAATTTAAAGCTTTCTTGGCAATTATCAGTCTGCAACATTTCTATTCCTCAATCTACTGAGGGGTATTTGTGTCTGAAAAATATCTTATTTATGTCTACATTAGCAAATGTTAAAGTAATAAATGTAAACAGAATTCATCTAAACCTAATCACAACTTTACACGAATTGCTAAATTGCACAACTTCAACAGCTATTCAGAAAGGGAACCCAAACAACTATAGGAACACTGTTTTCCTGTAATGCTTCCCTGCCACACACTCAGAAAAAAAAAAAAGAGCATATATTCTTAAAAAGCCCATATTCTAGCAAATTCAATTTGAAAATACTTAGAATGAGCCAAGGAAGCCAAGCCTTTGCAGCAGTGTTAAACCATCTGATGAAGAAGCATATGGTGTTAAAAATCCTATGCATAGTGGGGTCTAAATTAAAGGGGATGTGAGAGCTATAACTCCAGAAATTCTTGCTTTGGGGGAGCTTTCCAGGTTGTATCATCACTTTTCTTAATGTTTAATAACCCTGGAGGTTCTTTGGAACCAAACTTTTCATTTGCACATGAATCTGGGGACTTGAGAGTCTCCTACTCAAATCAGTCATGAAACCTATAAAAGTGGGATCTTTTAGGTAAGCTACCTTTGTCTACCTTTGCTTGTAGACAAATTTCATGCAACAAATGTGATCTGTTTGAATGGGGTTTCTGAAAGTCTTGTGCAATTGTTAATTAGGCAGGAAAATTTGATTGTGGAAATTTTTACAAATGGGTTAAAATAAAAAAAATAAGTAAATAAATAAATAGATAAATAAACAGTTCTCTTAAAAACTAGACACAATATCTTTGGGGTCCAGGAGGTGAAAATTTGAGTTACTGAATCATTCCTCAGATTTTTAAAATATAAAAGCTGATGCTATAGTGTATAGTTATTATATAGGGGGTTTAGCCTCATAGCTTAATTGACAGAAAATTCAATTAAAATTCCAGAAAATTACCTTGCCATAAAGATGAAAATTTAATTACTTATAATTAGTACAATGCAAAAAGTATGGTTTTAAATCAAATAATCCCCTAATCTATGGAATAAATAATGGCCATCATTTCAATGTGTTTCCATCAATCAGGAGAGAAAAACTTAAAATTTCCAAATAAAGTTAAAAATTCAGCTCACGAGACATTAGTTTATTTTTTTTCCTTGCTCAGTGACTCACCCTTTAAAACAGACAGTTTTAAAGACCATAAACCTGAATGCTGCTCCTTGACAGGTTGTCATTTATTCAAATCAACCCAGAGTGCCTTTCTGAAAGACATGCCACAGTCACATAGAAGTTATTGGCCTCATTTTTGAGGTAAGAGGATGAAATTCTGCTGCTTTTTTATCATGGAAGACAGATATGGATCTCCTAATGATTCTTCCTGGCCTGAAACTTTATGGAATTCTAAAAGCAACAATAAATCATACTGAAGATCTTGAACAAGACAGGGGTTGCTCCAGTGTGGCAGGAAAGCTTTCTTTCACAGTTATATACGTCACAACAAACTGGTTAACAAAATGATGTGTATATGTGATTTTTGCTTGGTGACAAAACAAGCATTGCTTCTAACTATGTATCTTTTTTTGTGAGATACTGAACATTGAAAAAATGGTCAAATTAACAACTGCAATACATTTTCTATGTAAATTAAATGCTGTGTAGATGACACATCTAGTGATTATAGCTCTCTACATGACATATGTTTAATGATTTAGATTGGCTCCTGTTGACAAGGATTTAATTTAAGGCACTTATGGCATTGGGCTCAAATTATTTGCAAGAGTTGATTGAGGCTTATGTTGTACCCTGCAGCTTGTGTTCAGCTAAGGATCATCCGCTGAGTACACTTCATTTATCTCTTACAGGATCTGATCTGTGGGATTTTACCAGTTTCCTCTCTCCATACATATTGTTTCACCATTTTCCAGCTCAAACAGCTATTGTTGTAAAATCAGATATAAGAACAAAATTGCTTAATTCTTATATTTGATTTTTGAAGTGTCAGGTCTGCAATTTTTAAGGGTTCCTCATCTATTTCCCTTGGCAACAGTTTTTGGATGTCTAGTTCCCATTAAAAGAGAACTTATCATCCAACTCCTTAAGAAACTTATAAGCTCTCCACTTTTCTGTCTATCATTGCTCAACAATGAACTGCTGATTATAAGGAACCTGTGGATTCAGAATTGTCATAATCAAATTTGGTAGGAACTTAAGTTAATATGAGGTATGCATCTACTGGCAATACTCCTTGTGATATTATCTCCCCATGTTAATAAAATCCACTGATTAGTGTTTTGCAGCCATACACTCCCCACAAAATACCTGCAGATGCAAATATGCACATCTCTTGCTGGCACGACATGGGAGCTGAGTGCATAGCATTCACTGAAGGTGTTTGAGTGTGAAAGTATGATTTTGATCCAACACATAAAGGTTTACCATTCATTTTTTTGGCCTTTGGCCACTAATAACCCCAAATGAGAGTTTCTCCATGTCAGAGAGTCTCCACACTCCTGTCAAGACAGACCTAGAAATTTATAACAAACCCTCACTTGACTTAGGAAATTGGGGTCTTACTATGTTGGAGTTTTTTTTTATTCTGCCCATATTCCTGCCATTGTAGGAAGATGCAGGAGAGGGGAACCAGGGAAGAACACGTAGAGAGTCTGTTATCAGTCTGGGGATGCCCTGGCCCTAAACAGTGACACCAATCCATTCTGTTATTCTATGAAAAGGAAAAAAAGAAGAAAATTTTTAAAAGGGGAAAAAAAAATGAAGAAGGAAAAGGGAAAATTAGCAGCACTGTAACTCACTGCACTAGCTCTAGGCCTGCTGGGCTCCCTGCTCAGACACTTGGATGAGTTTCACTCTAGAGAAATAAGGAAGGAGAAGGCAGCATGCCAAGGGACAGGGTGTCCTCAGGAGCCTTCTCCTGAGGAGGATAAAGCTGCACGATCCCACTTTTCCATTTTGGGCTGTAAATGGATCACACTTGTGCTGCCTAAGAGTTCTTATTACTGCAAATGCCTGCTCTTGAAAGCTGGGTGTGGAGTCCACACGTTTAATCATGTCCATCTCATCAGGATGTGAGAAAAGCTATTTCTCCTTGCCTAATGTGGCAAACACTTTATTTCAGCAGTGAACTCTTAACTCTTCCATGTGTTCCCAATACACCAACTGCTTCCTTCTTTAAGGCATTTTTTGGCAAATAAAAAAATCTCTTTCTATGAAGCCCCATTTAATGTTTGTAAATGCTTTAGTGTAGAGGTTGGGCATTTTTTACAACAACAAAAAAAATTTTTATGTAGATGAATGCACAGAATGGGTGTCCAAACCTCAGAAGTTATATATGTGTGTAAAATAATCTGATTATTTTCTAAATAGAAGACAAACCTTTTTACTTTTTTTTTTTCAGGTCTGTGCCTGAGTAAACCTTTATAAAGGGCTATTAGAAGATCATGCTGAGGCTCCTAGTTCAATGGACATAAAAATCTACTTTAAAAACTTGAGTTTTCAGAAAGTTACACTTAATCTCCTGCAGAGAGAATGTAGTTATCATTTTACAGAACACTGATTGTAGATTTGAGATTAAAAGAGGAAATAAAGAAAACAATTACTTCATTCTAAATAGAAAAAGAGAACCAGAAAGAGACAAAAAGAGGTTTGGATTTACTCTACTATAGGAATCTCAAATAAAGCTAATAACTAAGTGAGCAAGAAAGGTTGCAAATACATCTAAAAACATGGTGAAAGCTTTGACTGGAGACATTCCTCTGACATGCATGTGAAGTTCAATTTACTCTCTATACTTTGCCCAGAGTCTGAGTTTTGGGTCACTGCTGCCCAGAACAAAATGCACAGATGCTGGACATTTGATTTCTTGGTTTGTTCCATGTTTAAATTATAGAAAAGCTTTTAGTATTACAAGCAAATTTTTTTTCCCCAGTTTTGACTGTGCATGTTCTCTTGATGTCTCAATGATCAAAGGACCCTACAACAAAACAGGAAATAATTTCACTAAAGAAAGCAGCTTCTTTGACAGAAATTTAGTCACCATTAAGATCTTTAAAAACAAAACTAAACAGAACACTAACAAAGTAGGTTGACAATAAGGTAAACCACAGGGAACTTTTAAGGAGTTTGGCACCTTTCCATGGATTTGCTGCATTTCTTGCAGTGTAATGCTGCTGGAATACAGGCAGGGGCTTAGTCTCCTTGACGGCCTCATAATTTGCATATGCATAATTTAACATTACTGCAGCATTATGATTATTTGCCAAAACAAGGTTTTCAGGGTTTCCCATATTTTCAACATTGCCAATACTTATTCACAGCAAAGAGGAAAATGATATGGAGAAACTACAATTGTGTCTTTTTATTTGAAACACAGCATGGCCTGGGTTTGCTTTGATGTCCTATTAGTGAGACTGTTTTCTCACCTTAGCACATGAAATTATATTATCAGCATTAGACAAAAAAACCAAACCAAAACAAAAAATCCACAAACAAAAACATACAACAAAACAAAGAGAGAAAGCACAGATATCTCTGGATTAACTCCATTTTATGTAGGTATGAAAATGAGAAAAACAATGAAAGCTTGCTTCTTTAGCTGTGTTAGATTTTTTCCTCTGTCTGCTGCTCTGCAAAGGTGGCCAGGAGCTGGGCAGGATACCAGCTCTGGCTCTCAGCTCCCACAGGTGCTGGCTCTGCAGTGCTCCACCAACAGAGCTCTGCTTCACCCCAGCCCAGGGCCCTGCTTTGGATTATTAGAGCAGGCTTTGCATGCTGAACTCTACTGCACTGTGGGGCATAAATATATCTTTATGTGATGAGTCAAGGTCATCCAGGTAGATTTCCCCCACCCCTTGTTTTGTGTTTTAATTAAAGTGCCTTTCTCATCCTCTTTATCTCACCCCTTGTGCTACCATCTCCCACTTGCATGCACAACTGCTCAGCTTGGAGGGCAGCTGGCACACCCCATAGAGCATGCTCTTCTTAAGCAGAGCATGGTCATGTTCAGGCTTCCTACCCAAGCAGTGAAGGAAGGTCACTCAATTGTCTTGATAAGTAAATTAATGGCATTTCTGAAGAAGCCTTCATCTGTGCCTGCTTTCCTACCTTTGTAGTCTTAAGCACTTGAGAGATCACTGCAGTTGGAAACGTCCCAGGGACTTTCCCCAGCAGGTCTGCTGGTTCACCACAGGAACAATGGCCACGATGAACCCTGGATGTCTTCAACATCCTTCCTGGGGGCCTGGAGTTCCCTTTTCAGGACGTGAGCCTGCAGCTGGGAAGGCAGGTGATAGGGCACTGCCTGCTGGTGCTGCACAGGGACTATCCATTAAGACTTCCCACCTGGTGGCAGTTTAAGGGTTTGAAAAGCTCTTCATCTGATATGGTGAAAATGGTCTGTGTCTTGGAGGGAGAGGAAGGGCAGTTGGAGTTTAAAAGGGCACACAAAGGCCTTTACAAATTGAGATGCAACTCTATTCAGTTTACCACAATTTAAAACATTAAACAAACCAGTACACCTAATCTCTTGGTGATGGAGCAATGACAGACTGTTCATATGTGTAAAAAAAAGGAGAAAAGAGCATGTGGGTCTGAGGACCAAACCATAACCATCCTGACGATAGATCACACCACATCCATTTGCATTCCCCTTCATCTGTTTTTGATGTCTCTTGTGTGGCTTTGAAAGCTTTCAGAAAAGCACAGAACACAGAATACTGCAAATGTTAGCACCGGATAAAGTGCAGTCTTCCTTGCCCTTACTCTGCTTGGTGCTACTTTATCCCCCCATCTGCCCAGCACCTAATGCAATCTGTGCTGTGACAAGGTAAATAGGTGTGAGCAATCTGCCCTGCCAGTATAAATTCACACAGGTGTGCCAATTCCACCAGCACACCATTTGCTATTAGATCCTTCACACCTGCCACAGGAACCTGAGTCCTGCTGGAGCAGATACTGGGATATTGAAATGGGGAGAGAGGGAAAGGAAGACTTTGAGACAAATCTGCTGCACATCTGCAGATAGCTAGGTTTAATTAGATAACTGGGTTTCAGGAACCTGCAGATAGCTGTGTTTTTGCCCTTTTTGGGAGGACATCTATGAAAAGTAGTTGGCAGTTCACCACTGTGTCTGCGTGGTGCTTTTTTGCTTCTGTGGGCTGGTGGCAAAGCTCAGCTATCAGTTATGGCTTCATTGAAACTTTTAAAAACATTTTCGGTGTTTTTCTATTTTAAGGACCATTTTCTGCTGGCTTTCTTAAAAGCTCTTTGACATCACTGTTTTAATAAAATTATCTCATGTTCTGAAACATTTGGATAATGAACAGAGTAACAGAGCTGTTAGCTCTCTGCTCTTCAGCTGACCAGCTGTCACACTAAGGACTGTCTTTTGCAATTGGTAGATGTTGGTTTTGATGTTATTTCATCAAAAGACTTTATTTGAAAGCAGTATTTGAATCATGCATGTGTTGGAGATGGTTTCTTGTAGCTAAATCATCTGCTAGAAGCAACTGATTTTTCCTGATTAAAGATTTTATGTTTTTTTAAAGAAAGTTTTTCTTCATGTGAAGATTTCTCTTATGAAAATGATTCCTTTGCATTATTCACACCTGGTGATAATTAACTGCAAAATATCCCCATCCAGAATAGTGCAGGTTGTGTAAAATTTCCCTTATACTGAAATGGCTTAGAGACACAGTGCACCACATGCTGAGGTCCTCTTGCCCATAACCTGCAATGATCTGTAAGTGGGATGATGGCAGCAGGAAGCCTTTCATGTTTAGCTGATTTTAATAGGTAGTAGCTGATTGCCATTGCTGTCCTGTGATAACTACCTTAGAACATTTGTTCAACTAAAGGGCTAAAATAATTCTGAGTTTATAGATGAGAGGTAGGAGAAGAACTTTTTAAAGTAAGTCACAGAAAAAGGCCTTAGATAATACTGTATTAAGCATGGTGGGAGAAGTTAACAGAGTGTGGGAAACTGGCAAGTTTTCAACAGGTTTTGCTAATGTAGACACAAAGCTAGATACCTCTGTTTTTTTATTGTTTCTAAGCATTAAAATTCACTCTTGAGCTCCCGTAAGTATGGGGTCATGCAGAAGGACAAACTGCTCTATGGGATAGCATTTATAGCAGTGAATAGAACTGTTTCATGAAAACAGAATTGATTTCATTAAAACCTGCAGTTAGGACTGTGAGGATTATATTGAAGTTAAAAGCAGTATTCTGAAGTTCTGATCCCAGAGCTCGCCCTACTTGGGGCATGAGATTGGACTGGTGAGCTCCTGAGGTTCCTTCCAGCCTGATTTATCCTATTGTCCTGTGAACAGCTGTGCAGCTTTTCTGGGACAGAAGCTAGCCAGCACAGTTTGGGAAATTGGCCTTTAGCTGAAATAATGGAGATGATGTTCCCTTCCAGTGTATTGCAATAGATTCTTCTCCCATTTTTTGCATGCATACACATCCTTCTGCACTGCTGTGGTGATTCAGAGCAAATGCAGTGCTGGGCTCATTTATGTCCTAGTATGAGAACATTTCTACCAAACTTTGGCTGATCTGTGTTGTGAATCTGAATTTGCAATTCCCTGCAGTATCCAGCACCTCCTCCTCATGACTGGTAGCAAGGAGTAAACAGAAAGAGCAGGATAGTTTCTCTAGATTAGTTGTGAATGTATTCTTTGAATATCTATCTTAATGCACACTTCAGTTCTCAAGAGAGAATATGTCTTTTACATATACTTATTCCATCATTTTCTTTTGCATTGTAGCTAGCTTCAGACTT
Organism: Corythornis vintsioides; assembly: GCA_025447755.1. Classification (NCBI taxonomy): domain Eukaryota; kingdom Metazoa; phylum Chordata; class Aves; order Coraciiformes; family Alcedinidae; genus Corythornis; species Corythornis vintsioides. The sequence goes on along the minus strand of JAOEGS010012019.1, from coordinate 50,906 downwards.
TCACAAAGGCTGGTGTTCCCAGTTATAACATCAAAAAGGATGTAAGAAAGTGGGCAGAACTGCAGTGGCTCGTTTTCATGTACAGATTCAAATATTGACCTCCATATTTGTCTATTCCAGCTATTTGCATTGCATTTTTGGAGAAAAATGGTAAGCTTTGCATCTAAGTGGATACCTCTACCTTCATGGCATATGGAAGAAAAAAATAAATAAATTATATTTCCTATCTCTGGCCTATGATAAGTAACTGTAGAGGGTAGAAATACCTGTCAGGTAATTCACTATAACACCTCTTGGAAGAAGAGCTGATTTTTGCCTCTAGCACTCTATCTTTTCTGAGGAGATCATGTTTTTTGGTTGGTTTTTTTTAACAGTTGCTTCTGCTTCAGGACACCTAACAACAAAAATGTAGCAAATCAAGATGGGCTAGTGCTGCCTTGTAAAGCCAGGACCTTTAAACACTCCACTGTACTTAACTGCAAGCAATTAATGGTTTAGGCATGGACATCATTGCTGTTTGACAAAATGTTTCTTCTCAGCTCGTGATGGATGATCAGGAGCCATAAAAGCCCTTGCCCTGGGTATGCTGAAGTGATTTGTGCTTTGATGCCCGTTTGACATTAAGTTCATGGCTGCTGAGATACAGATCAACCGTGTATGCAACTGCATGCATAAGGCAGGCTTGCCTTGCTGTGCCACGCAATGAATGGTAAAATAAAAATCATGCTGTTGCTAAACTAAGTTTATATCGATTTTTTTTTCCTGGATCAGCTCTGATGGTGTATCTGTATAGTGCAGATAGCCTGCCTGGGTTGTACATGTTTGAGAAGCCTTCCAAGGTCTTATCCTTCCATCCTATATGAAACCATTCACAGCTCGTTCATGCCTATTCATGGTTAATTCCCCATTATATATTGAAAGCATTGCTATTACACACCAGTTTGTGTTCCACTGGAGGGTTTACAGTTGCATATAAATATTGATGACTGAAACTTATTGTAATTAACTCCTTAAAATTGCTGGGTAGCAGTCTGTCCTGGTACTGTGTCTGTATCTACAGATGCTTCTCTGTTCTTAATAAGCCACTGTACCTGAAATCCCACCACATCTGTGTGACAAAAGTAGATGTGAAACTGAAGTTATGTGAGCAATTTAGATTTTAGGCACAGAGTAGGATCTAACCTTCAATAATTTTAACATGTTTGTGCATGTCATCCATTATTACAGCAGTTAAATGCTATGAATATCCAGTGCCAGGGCAAAGCAGGCTTAGGGGATTTGATACGACTTTGATATAAACAGGGGGAAGCCCCTTTGCCTCTTTAACATTGAAATTGCTTTTACATCCTAAGTTGGCCCATATTAACCAATATGCCAGATGGATATAGGAAATGCCTTAGATTTTATGATGCTTTACAACCTGAAAATTACCCAAACCCATTTGCTATAAATTATTCAAGATATTAAGCCCCCAATTTTCAAAATTAGTCTCCAATTCTGTGCTTGCAAATAATTGCAGGTACAATTTACAGCAAATAGATGCAAGGGCATGTTTTGATATGTAGACCTCTTCCTACCTGATTATCCCTCAAAAAGAGGGCTAGATGCTATAAAATGTTCCCAGGGTAATCTGTCTCTGGTAAATTGTTTCCATGAAATTGGAGCCTGAGTTGAAGTCCTCTCAATAAATCTGAAGTTAAAAAGTAATTATATGTATCTTTGCAGAACACAGTTTTTAAACTCTGAAGAATATTTCTTTAAACTTGATTGTTATGATCATTTCCCTGGGGTCTGCTGCACTGGCAAACTTATGGTCCATCACCTAAAAATGTCAGTGTGATGCCTTTGGTACACATAAGAAAGATAGATCTTCCTTAATGTTGTTATAAAAACTGCTTTCATATTCCAGTATTTGGATTTATGAAGCATAGTGTATATGTATTACATAACTTTTTTTCAATATAATAGACTTGGAAAAAGTAAATAGGTCTACCATTAAGTAAAAATAAAATAAAATAAAATACAGATATGTTAAAGGAGGCAAAGAATCAGGGCTTTTAAGTTCCACTCTTCTCCATGGGTTTTAGACAGCTTACATCTAAATATCATGACTATTAGCATGAAGAGGTTATTTAAATTAATTCCAAATTTCTGCTTACAGTGAGTGAGCCATTGCTAAAGCAGTGTGACCTCTGGAAGCAGGGACAACATATGAGTGTGAGCAACTGAACTGAGATGTTGCAGTCAAACTTTGGTCTGTTGTGGAACAGTTCATGGACTAATAAAGCTGAGAGATTTCTATCTAAAAATCTGCAGATAATTTTTACTATCTATCACTATCTTAGTGTGCACTCCGTCCCTTCAACTGCTTAGAAAAAAATGTGTGGTTTCTTGATCTTTGTTCCAGAAGCCCATGTCTGCAATTGTGAGTTCTGGTCAGATTTCTAATGATTTTCACGAGGAAGTTTTTCCATCTAGAAATGGAAGTTAAGTGTAAGATCTTGAAAATAACAACACAACTGGAATCCAACAGCATTTGTATTTTATATTAATTTTAAAAACAACTCCAGACACATGTCCTTGCCTAAAAAATAGATTTATAACCTTTAAGGATATCAAAGACAGTCTATGAAAATCTAGTCTGGACCTGTGAATTAAACAGTCAGATTTCAAGGGGACTTAATTTCAGATGTTGATGTAGAGTGCTAGCTTCTAATTTAGCCATAACTTAGTCAATATCAGACATAATTCCCTTGCTTAAGAAGTTATTAAAATTTTAATAAAACCAAGGAGATGCTAGGACAAAACTATATTAAGATGGCATAAATATTGTGCATTCGTATCATTAATTTAAAGACAGATTAGATGTTAATTAGAGTGACTTAATTGAATACTTCCAAATATGAACATTTTCAGATTAATTTAGAATGCATTTTCAATTCTGAATATAGTAGGTTTCAAATGCTTAGTACAAATGGAAGTCTGAACCCCTGTAAAATTGTTCTTAGGGGCATAGAAATGTTAGGGGTACACATAAATGAGTTGTTCTTACATATTAACATAATAATGGGTTTTGTATGTTACTGGTACTGATGCACAAGATCTGCACCAGATCCTAGGTCTGTGTAGCTTACTTTGGTGAGTGTGTGCAGTGTAATCTATACACTATCAATCACTGATGAAAAGTGAGCTCAAGGAGAGAAATTTATGTAGAAGCCAAGTGTTCAAGTTACTTCTGAAAATTAAGCTAAAAGAAAAAAATTTAGTCTTGCTGAGTTTGGATTTAGGGTCTTGGGGTTTTGTTTGGTTGGCAGGGTTGGGGTTTGTGGGTTTTGTTTTTGCTTTTTTTCTCATTCTCCACCTATCAAAGCAGGAAATTGAGTTATAGATCTTATCTGCTTTCTACCTAAGGATATACAAAGTCTGAAAATAGTAATTTATAGCTCTGAGGTACATATGAATAACTGGAACCTGGTTTCTTTCATTTCCAAGTGGATTTAGCCTTCAACAAAATATTCTAGAATATATTTGGATCATTTTCTGAAAACTTGTTGGAGAATGCTCTCTTCTTCTATGAACAATAACACTAAGATTTTCCTTTAAGCCATTGAGTACCTACATGCATATTGCTATTTTATTAGTTAATTTGCTAGTGTAGTAGTCAATGTGCTCCTGGATTTTTTTGAGAGTGTGCAAAGTATTTTCATACTGTGCCTAACATGCAAAGAATCTGTTCTGGTCTATCAGTACTGACAAGTCCCATAAGCAGATATTATTCAGGGTAACTGTAATTCAACAAGGTTTGGTTAAACTCTACATCACATGTATATCTTTTCATCAACTTCTTCTGCTTTTTGCTTGCTGATTCTTCTAGGGGGTCAAAAGCTACATTCATTTTTTCCATGCAAGCAAACAACCCTGAAAAGGGGTTGTTATGAAGCACATTCAGCATGTGTATGGTGAAATACTTCTTACATACCCAGACCTATGGAAGGAAAAGAAATGCATTTGGAAATGTACAGTACAATTATTCCATGTTTGAATCAAGAAACTGTTGGAATTCAGATCACAGTATTATAGGCTCTTCCTAGAGCAGCTTTTTACAGGTTTACATGAAGTATGCTGATGGGTTACAGGAAGGCTATGTACTACAGAACTAACAACAGCTGACACCTTCCTTTGCCAACATGAGCAGAAGTGTCAAACACTCCATGAGCAGCAATGCTGAACAGAACTGTTCTGCTGCTGAAGTCAGTCTTTGCAAAGTAATAGACATGTATTTAAAGGTTTCTTTTATAAAATCAGTGGTAAACCAAATGGTTTCTGTTTGAGTGTGCATGTTTTGGGTAGAATAAATGCCCAAATATAAGCATAAACTGCTTTGGAGAGAAAAAGACTGATTTTATTAGTAATAACATTTTTCACAAAAAGATGGTTTATCTTCAAAAAAGACATTTTGAACCAATGTCAAATAGTTAAGAGTAAAGTAGGAGAATGAAAATGACTATGAAAACCATTGCTTATGTACAAAGATGCAATGTTATATTACCCTACACATCCTCCAGTGTAGCTGGAAATCACAGAACAACAGATGCAAGGAGAAACTATAACCTTAAGAAAGCTACTGGAGAAATACAATGTGTTTCTGACTCTCTTCCCTCATTGCTTTGATTACACACATACCAGATTGGTAAACCCTGCAGCATGTGTTGTAACTTACCATAGAGATCTGGTAAATAGCAAGGTAAATTAAAAGGAATTTTATGAAACAGGATGAATGAAGACTCTGGACTGGCCTTCCTCCTATTAATTATTTTAGACACCTTCCCCTGCATGTTCTCTCTTTGCTGCTAAGTTGCCTCAAGTATCTTAAGGCATCATTCACCTGATGTTCAGTGCATCATCCCATGGGGAGTATCTGTCTCCCAGGGGACAGAGGCATCACTACCACCACTGAGCTTATCCCCAGCTTCAGCAAAAGAAGGACACTTTTATTTCCAGTGATGACATCATTGCTCCTCTCCAAGGAGAGACACTTCTGATTTGGCTTTTCATTTCCATAGCCTACCTCTCCTTTCTCTGGGTTCATGCTGATTGGCTCTGGATGCCTTCATGAAGGCTGACAGCAGTCTACCCAGGGGTCCTCCATCTCTCCTGTCCTGTGACTGGGGCACATGAAAGGCACCCATTTAGCTCAGAGGTGAGATCTGATTTTGTTGTAGTCAGTTATACTTTAATGATACTCCCATGGGTCTACTAATGGGATTGCTAATGAGAACCATCTAAAGAAGAGAAACACAGGGCAGCTGTGATGGCTCAGACCCAAGCGCAGTTTCTCCTGCCATCTTGTCTCCAACAAGACGGTGGTAAACTGTGGATGTTTAGGAAACAGCCTGAATGTCCAGGAAGGATATAATGGGGTTTTTCCCAAGTACTCAGTATCTAGGTATCTGTAGCTCACTCAACTCCAGAGTCAGAGGTGATGTTGAAGCATTTAGTAGGCTTCACTGCATGATTTTACCAGGATTTCCCCAATGCCTTTTTGAACCTGTGAAAGGCCTATGATCTTCCTCAGTGCCCTGCAGCAATGAGTTTCACAGTTTAACTGCAAGTTGTGTGAGGAATCTCTTTACACTGCTGTTGTAAATTTGGTTTTTGCTAGTTTCACTTTATGCTCCTTAGTGCTTGTATTCAGAAAGGCAAGGAAAGCTCACTCCTAACTCATCTTCTCTAGCACCTTGGTGATTTCACAGCCCTGTGTCACAGCATTACCATCTTTGCATGCTGGCGCTATATACTTTCCTGTCATGCTCCAAGCTATTTTTATTGCCCTCATATAAAACTCCCCTATTCCTGAAAATACAAGCAATGGTCTTGCAAATAACAGGCTGTCAGATTTTCAGATATGCCTCTCAATTAGTATGTGCATACATTCTGCACATGCTGGGATCAAATGACCTTTATAAATGCAGCTTGCCAATACAGTTGCTTGCACATTTCCAGCATTGCTCTATCTGAATGTTATTTGGCTTTTTAATCCTGCTCTCAACAGTTACCCATTTGGTGAGCTCAAGTCAAATAAATAATCATCTGAGTCTATCTCTGTGTGGCAAACACATGGAATACAAACAAACTCCTACTTTTATAAGGGCTATGTACATATATGTATATATAGTCTATGTTTTGTGTTTTCTTGAATCTATTTTCCTTTAATGAAGACTATGGGTACTATCATAAACAGAAGGAACATTCTCAGCAAATTGCTTCTGCAGTTATCAAATGCCTTTGGATTAATTTCAGCATTTAATCACCTTCAGAAGCTGTTTTTTGCCTCATATGTTTCTGCATCCTTTAATCATGGTGGAGTTAACTGCCAAATCCTGTTTTGTTGTTGGTTTTTTTTCTATGTTGGTTTGGTTTTTTTTAAGCATATTCATTTCATGTACCAAAATGAGGAATAATTTTCTCTTTCTTTTTTTTTTTTGTTGAAGTTACCCACAGTTCTTCACCCTAACCGAAACTTAATTCTCATTCAGACGAATAAAGAGGATTTCTGCCCTCATCCTCTCATCCCCACATATCCTTTCCACACAATGTGTCTCTTTTCAAAGAACTGATACTAAAAGAAACTTTTTCCTCCTTCCAGCCCCCTCCATACTCACTTTTTAAAGAAGTAAGATTGCTGCTAGGGCTCTGTATACACCTAGATATCCACAAAGAAACTTGCAGGTTTTTCAGGGACAAATTCAGTAGCGCTTTCCTCTGAAATGATCTTCTGCTATGGATTACCAGATAATGCACCTGGAACTACATTAGTTTGTTCAGGCTCATGGTTTATCTAAAAATCATTTTCCAGTAATCTTATGTACACCATCTGGCTAAACATCCTGTTAGGAGCCAGCAGCTGAAAGGAGGAGGAAGTTCTCTCTTCCCCCAAACCGTTGCTAAGCAGCTCAAGTAGTAACAACCACATCATTTATTCGATCTGTGTGAACCTGGGTCCAGCAAGAGCCCCTGGCCCCATGCAGGGTATGGACGTGCAGCCAGGGCTGTCAAATAAGTGACAAGAAATGTTTATTCCACTCCCTTCTGATTATCAAGCCAACTCATATATTTTTTTTTTCTTTAACAATTATTAGCAGTTAACATTCATGAGCCCAGTTATCATAAAAGAGAGCCTGTGTCTTTGAGCACCCGTTTCATGCCACTTGACACCATCTCTCCCCTAGTGCAAGGATTTGTAAGTGGCACAGATTAATAGAGCCAGTCATTGGGCAGATGCAGCAGTGAAGTGAGGAGACCATCTGGGATCCTAAAGACTGCTCCACTCACAGCCTCATCCAAACTGCATTATGCAAACTCAGATGTACTGAGTCCCAGTGCCACCTCCTGTGTCTTGGTGGTGGTAAAAAAAATCAGCATTGCCCTCATTGCCATAAGGGGAATGGCAGACACAACTTTGGGGCAGAAAAACGCACCCTTTATTTTCTTCTATGGGTGAGAAGAAGTCCTTCCAAACAGTATCTTTTAAAATTTACTTATAATGTCACAAGGAAAAATTAGTCCTACTTTAAGATGTCTCAGGTAACTCAGCATGGCTGCCTGAGCTTCAAATAGGAGCTCCCTGCTGATGGGGCAGGCTATGTTGTCTCTAAGACTAGTAAGTCTCAGATTCCTCCTAAAATTAGATGTGACCCCCAGGGCCGCAATGACCCAAATTTAAGGGTCCTTCTTTATGGGTGGGGTATCTGCCTCTAAAGAGGTCATTCCTCCACATTCACAGGACCTCAGCACCTGCTTCAGGGCAGGAAAGTGTGCTGGTGAACATGTGTAGGCAGTGTCCTACTTAATGAATTCTGCCGAGATCTTACTCATTAATCTCTGGGATGCTGCAGGTGCATTTATTAATGTAAGAGCTCCACGTTAAAATGCTGTGATCCTTTCTGACATATTAAGCCATTTTTAATTTGCACTCATCGTCTTCAGCCTCTCTAGCAGACATTAGATAACTCTGGGGTCCTAAATAAGCTACAGTGACTTAGGTAGGAAGCAAGTGAGTTATTAATCTTATGCAAATGCCTGCGTAATTTTCAGGGATCTTGGAACCACTGTAAGTGCTGAAAGTCATGGACTATAAAGAAAAAAGGTAATTTCCTGTTTGTTTAATTGATCTTCTGTAACTTTTCTCCTGGCTGGTAAGGCTAGGTAATGGAATTTGCAATGTAAAATCATTATCAGAAGTGCTAGTATGACATTTGATTAATCCAATCTATTTAGGCTTAATAATCCACACTTGACTTATGTTCTAGAAGCAAAAATGCCTGCTATTTCCCCTCCTGCTTTTAAAAGATATTTATAAATATCCCTAGCATTGAGATGCACAAACTTATTTCTTCATGTGATTATTAGAAAGTGATAATTCCCCCAAATGTATGATTCAACAGGAGTAGTATATTTTGTGTACAGTTTCTACCTGTGGGAAATTTTCAGTCTATGTAATGTCTAAGAATTCCTTTAAGGGACTGATATCTTTCTCAGTTCCCTATAGGTTGAGATGGGGCAGTTCTGGCCACCACTTGAGTGGCAGATTTCCAGAAGGTGGTTCTGGACATTGTTCTCTCTCAGCACTGAATCAATTTGCTGTTGTGCTAGTTCTTGGATAAAGCAGAAAATAACAGTACTTCTGACTGCTCAAAGAAAATAAAGGCCATTTGTCACTTCTTTTCAGTGAAAGAGGATTACACCCAAAGCCACAGGCAGCTTCAATTCATGGGAAAGGTTTTGTCTCCACCCACATCTTCCTGTGTAATTTCTATTAGATACAGCATGTTTTTTCTTTCCCTGACCCAAGACACTGTTAAGAATTGTTGTATATTATGACAGACATTGCTTTAACTCAGGAATGAACAAAGATATTTCTTCATACAAAGTTCTTTGGCATGAACACATTTTTAAAGGAATGTACAACCACTGCAAGTGATGCACAAGTACTGTGGAAGATCCAGGTTACTTTATGGAAATATTTTTTTTTGCAGTTGTGCTAAAGAAATTATTCTATTCCTGGTTTCATTTATTTTATGATAATTGCACTAACTTCTATTTCCATCACAGTAATATTTAGTGCAATCACATCCACTTAATTCGATCATTTATGTTCCACTGCAGTGATCTAAACAGGCAGTCTATGACTTCATGTTGCCATTCATTACATCTTACTAAATCAGGCATCCAAATAAAAGCCATTACTGTAAACACATGTGAAATGGTACATTTCACAAACTGTTAAGAAAGTGTTTTTAAGACACACTATTTTCAAATTACAAAATATTCTTTATGTTTTCTTTGTACTTTTTTTTTTTTTGTGCTTGATAGTCTGGCTTTGGTTGGTAAATCAAAATTGCAATTACTTAGTACGTTTAAAGAAAAAAAAAGTGTTATTCCATCATAGGTTTCAAAAGTGAATTTATCTATATAGGTTGTATTTAAATGTTTCTCACTATATGTTTTTCTAGGGCTAGAACTGCCTGCAAAGAACACTAAACCAAAACAAACACTGGCAGTGGAGATTTGAATGAAAACACATTTGAAACAAACAAACAAAAACCATAGTCTGATGCATTTTCAAGCAGACTAAAAGCAAATTATCTTTGGAAATCTAGGGTCTGACTGTCAGACCAGAAGTGGTTGTTTATTTGCTTTTTAATGAATGGGAAGTGTACAAGAACCAAGTGCAACTGCTCAGGGATGCTCTTGAGTGTCTCTGGTAGAGATTCTGGGGCAGGACTGGGAAGAGGAAAACTGAGACCTGCTCTAGGGGACAGGGCTGGAACCTGGCCCAGTACCTTGCCTTGCGTGCAAGCCACAGAGAGCACTTGCCTTTTTCTTCTGTCACCAGTGTCATAATTTATGAATCTACTCTATTTTCAATTTTGAAAATATTGAAATGAACACTCTTGAAAAATACACACCTGAACGTACTAACAGTTTTGGTTTTTCTGACACCTCATTTTTCAGTGAATAACTGAGTCATCCTCCCTTCTGTCCCTCCTGACAAGCTTGTCTTTTGTCTGTAGCTCTTACAAAATGAACTTCCAATTCTATTTTATGCAGTCAGCAGACAGATGGTGACTGGACAAGAAGCAGCCTGATTTCCCTTGGAGTGATACTGAACTTCCACAGCTGCTGCTGAAAGGGAATGTTCCCTTTTGAATGAAGAGTAGTTTCTGGGGCTCACAATAAAATGGGAAAATTGTAGTAGAATGGTGTTTATGGGATTTTTTTTGTTGTTGTATTTGACGTTGCTCTTATGAGTAAGGAAAATGAAATCTTTGGATGCCTCTTGTTAATATCTATCTAGGGAGAGTAAAATACTGTCGTGATTGCATTATCTATTGCTGAAAGCTCACCAGGACAACAGCACACAATCCTCATTGCCTGTATATTCCAAACAGGTGTGAAGAGATGACCTTCCAGGAGGCTCAAGAGGTAGAAGATCCATCTTCTGAGAAAGGCTTGATCACAGAGCTAAATAAAATGCAAGTGAACAAGGTTTCTCTTTCTAAAAACAATTTTTGATGGCTCGGAGGGATCTGAAGGACACAACCAGAATATGGAGACATGGACATGAAGTAGTAAAGAGTAAGTCAAAGATGGTAATACAAATGAGATTCTGGAGCAACCTCCTACTCTGACAGGTTCTCTTTTGCTCACAAATTAAAAAAGTTCTTAGAGAGGAGTGGGAAGAAAACACCTTCACCCTGCCATCCTCCCCTTCCTAAAAAAAATGGTGCTAGTTAAGAGAGTGGTGAGGGAGAGAAGGACCAGAAAGGAGTAACTGTTCAGAATTCCTGGCCACTCTCCAGGGGAAGATGCATTTATACGGTCTCATCATTCAGCTGGAAATGAAAGGCAATGATTTCCAGGCTCTTTCCTCTCCTTTTGGTGTCTGTTTAAAAACTGTTTGTGTTGGTTTGGAGGCATTTTATTACATAGAGAATAGGTATCTTTGACAAGCCTTAAATATGAATTGCTGCTCTGCTGCATGAAATATCTGATAGCAGACACATTTTTAAGCAGTAGTTTGCTGTGATGCCTCCACTTGTTTCTGCTAAGAAGTTTTCTGCTTTCTAGTTTGTTCATCATTATTATATCTTGTCTTGACTGATGCATTCCATGGTTTATAAATACAACTTTCATTCCACAGTTAACAGTGTTGAGGATTTTAATAAATTGCCCTCCAGTCACGCTGCATTGTCTTTCTGCAGTGTCTCCTCTTTTGCACACAGAAATTGTTATTACTCATTCTCTTTTGTGGTGTAAACCTAAGGAAGGTGAACCTTAAAGATTCTTGCTAATGAGTTTAGACCTGTCTTCGTGCATTTCACAAACAAACAAGAATAATTTACTTTTTCCACATGGTGCCAAAACATTGTGCTGATAAAATGCTATTAAATTCATTTTACAAGTTTAATAGTCCTCCTTATGTAAATGCTCTGCTCAATCATTGAATATATTTCAATTCTTTAAAATAGCTCTTGGTATCACTGTAATAACTGCATTGCTTCAGTCAAAATTGGGATTCTAGAGTTTTTAAATATTTTTATTGGAAACTGAGCCATTTAATCTTATTCTTGTACATACTGGTTAATCAAAGCTTAAGCTTGCAAAATATTAAAGACATTCAATTAGTCAAAATTATATATTATGCTGTAACATAGTAAATTAGATTGGACAAGCTTTACACTTCAAAATTACATTAACAACTGCATATATTTTGTCAATATTACAATCTTTAATCTTAGACCCCTGAAGATACCAACACATAATTGACTTTAACATCATCATTTAAAACTAGAATTGCTTCTGAAGTATTAAGTTTAGCTTTAAGTTATAGGAAGTAGCTATATACCAGAAAAAGACAAAGTACAGATCATTCAGAATGTGAGCTTTCACTTAAACTTTTGTGTTAATAGAGTGTCTGTGTTTCATTCATGGTTAACTGGAACCAGCTACAGTGGTTTCTTTCTTTCATTTAGCTTAAAAGAGGCTGTTTTGTTCAACTTCAGCTTATTCTCCTCTGGAGATGGGCTTGGCAGGCTCAGGTAGCAGTTAGTGCCATGTCATCATTTTACATTTGCAGAAAATGCTGCCTCTAAACAAGCCTCCAGAAAGCTACTTTTGCAGAGGAGCTAAGTAGCCTGGGATAGGTGATTTGGATCAAGAGCCCTTGGTCCAGCAGTTAAAGCCCATCCCATGTTGAGGATGCTCAGGAGCTGTTACTACCAGGTAATGCTGACTACCTCACCTGCCTTTGAAAGCCAGTTTCAAATCTGTAAAATTGGCTGCCCTAATCTTAATCTTAAATTCAAGGTGGCCTGGAAGCATGCTGGGGAGGGTGCAATGTTGCAGCAGACTGCAACTGATCTAAAGAGGCTCTCGCTAGCACCACGGTGGCTTCTGAAAGCAATACATTTGGCTTTGTCTTAAAATATTAGCACACTTTAGAGGCTCAATTTTTAAAGGATTTTTTTTCTTCTGCTTTCCCAAAGTTTTTCATTTTGTTTTACTTTAATCCATTTTGTCTAGGTATGATGTAAATGAAAAGAGCCCCTGACTCTGCAGACACAACTCAGGGAACTGGAAAGGTGGATGTGGGACTGTGGAAATGCAGAAGTAGGGGATGTTGTGTGTTTGAAGAGTATTTTGGCACAAGGGGGGAATGGAAAGAATGGAGAAAAATTATTTTTCTAAGAGCAAACACAAAGCATCTGCATATTTAAAAGTTAAATCAAAATAGACATGTATATGTTTGGGCCATTTTGATTTGTACCATTTCAGGCTTCACATGTAATCATGTCACTCTGATGTCCTTTCCAAACACAATGATTCTATGATGCTATCACTCTGCTGTGCAAATGGAACCATAGAAAAGTTTTAATTCTCGCAGTTATCTGCTGAAAAACAAACAAACAAACAAACAAAAAACCCCAGATGACTGGGCAAGGTCCAGCAAATGAGCACTCTGAACCTCCTCCTGAGAGAATATGTACAGCTTCAAAAAGATATCACACAGTGATGAACAACATAAAACATACTATTCATGGCACATTATGTAATAGATCTGCTTAATGCTGCTTAATACAAAAACATTTAGTGCTCAGGGGTTTTTTTATTATTTCCTCTCAAGTTACTCAAGGGAATTACATACTTATAACGTTTATTGCTGACTTTACACTGTCTTTAGGTGTCATTTTAAACTTTTCAGTCAAAATCAGAAATAGCCCTGTCCTTTAATGATTTAACTCAGGCTGCTGATCCTCCAATATGCCTGACTTCATGTTAAAATTAAACAGAAAATTGAATGCATTGATAGGAATAAAAATTTGAATCTTTTCTGTCTCACGGAATTCACAGAGGACAGTCAATAAGTCATTTAGAACTGAAAATGCTCATACTTACATTTTTTTTCCTCTTTTCAGAGACATTGTCTTAATTATACTAATTTGTCAAATGTATCTTCATTTTTACAAGAAGTTTCCTTTTCACACATTTCTTAAAAGAATGATAATTGCAACTGAAAAGTAGCAAAATGAAAATAACTTTAACTATGTATTATAATAACAAATCTGTTCTAGTTCAGGTGAGCCAGACCAATTACATGTGGCTAGTGAATGGAAACAATTGATGTTTCTGCATTTTCGTTTGGGTCTGCTGACCTTTTATGGTGAATGTGCTACAATTTGTCTTCCTCAGTGTACAACACAGAGCAAATATTTTAATTTATAGAGCCATTTGGAGAAATTGTTTCAGTCTGATTAGAGACAGGTTTTACTGAACTTGATCACTACTTACTCCATTCTCATAGAACACTGATTCTTTGTAGATTTTTCAAATTGCATATGGCCCAAATCTGAGACACAACTATCAAGTCTATTACTGTCTTTTCTTCATACCATATTTTGCATCTCCATTAAAAACTGGACACAAATACACTGATATACATATTTAAATTCTACTTAGACATCAGAAGTTGAATAGGCAGGAGTGTTCACTAAAATTTTAAATTTGCAATCTATGATCCAGTCCATATTTGGACTGGGTTTGTCTCTGATGACTGTTACCTTACTGCTCCAGACAACCCTTAAAGCTCCCTGCAGCAGGCACTGCCCAATCCATGTGAGAGGAAGAATTTATCATCTCAGAGAAAAAACAGAATGAATGGTGCAGAATGGAAACCCCAAGGACAAAGACATTGCTGAACTCAAACAGTATTTCAGGCAGCTTTCATTTTCATTTCATTCCCTTGAGCCCCTGACCACTTCTGAGTTCCACTGGACCTCATGGCCATGAATCCATAACTGGAGCTCCTCAAAACACATGCTCAAAATGATGCCATGTAATGGGACATGATGTGATGTGATGGCAGCATCACCAACACGAAGAACAACTGACATGGTAGTATTGGCAGCTTGAAGAACTTACTGAGCATTTACCTTCCAGAAAATATTTGAAAAGACAAGGCAAAAAGCACACTTTTAGAAGGACACAAAAGGCAATGAGGCATTCAATTTCCTATGGTAGTGTTGACATAATGTAAGAAAAAGTAATTAGAACTCATTAAAAATAAGCAATAAGCTGCCTTTAATATATCCTTCATTTTCCTCTGACTATGACATATAATTTCTGATGTTTGCTTTTGCTTAGCACCTCTGAATACCTCCTTAATCTCATGCCTGAATCATTTGGGATGCTGTGCTTCAAAATGCCTTCTATAGTCAAGACATATAAAAGATGCACCATGTAAATGTAAATCATAAGAAGCTCTAGTAACTGAAATCCTTATTTTTCTGAAACAGCTTAATAGAAATGTTGGTAACAAAATGTGAATCAGCTTCAAATGGGCTGTAAAATGGACCAAAAACATAATTACTGTGTCCAACTTTCTATTTTTCTTCTAAATATTTTCTTTCCCCTTGATACTTTTCTAAGTCTATGCCATTATAGCTGGCTCTTTCTCAGCATCAGCAGAAAAACCTTCTGCAGCTAATGTAATACTCTATAACGTCGTCACTTTCAGACTGTGTCTTTGGAGAAACATATGCAAACTTCCTCAAATCTAATGAGGCTGTACATCACCAATTTACTTTGAAGGTAATAGGGCTGCACAAAGTGACCTGAGGGCATAATTGGGTGACTTATATTGATGATGAGTGAAAGTGAATCCCCTCGAGTCTCAGAATCCACAGAGAACCTGGAGATCAGGACAGGAAAATGCTGTATTATTTGGGGTAAATCTGATACAGAATGAGGGGGGCGCAATAAGTATGGATCTTTGCAATGAATCTTCATCATATCTTCTTTGGGCAAAGCTTTATTTTGAATCTGTTTACATTATCACAAAATTAGTGGCATTTTAATTCATAATAAAATTAACTGCAATAATTTTTACTAAGAAAAAGAAAGCATTGGCAGGGAACCTTACTGCTCAAATCTAGAAGTAAGATTTTTTTAACAAGAAAGTGGTCAAACACTGGAACAAGCTTCCTAGGGAGGTGTTCAATGTCCCATGGCTTCTTAATGTCTGAGAGGCATTTGAACAATGCACTTAATACCATACTTTAACTTCTGGTCAGCCCTGAAGTGGTCAGGAAGTTGGAATAGATGATCACTGCAAGGCCCTTCCAATCAAAATGTTCTGTTCTGTTCTGTAATTTGGTTACACTAATATACTGTGTTGAAGGGATTTACAAGTGCTTTTTTTTTTTTTTTTTGAGCTAGAAGAGAAACTTTCCACCAGATGAGTTTTTTGGGGCTAAAAGGTCTCAATAGAGTAACGCAGAACTACGTTTCCCTTACTCTCCACTACAGCAGTGCCTCTGAATGGCATTTCACTCATCCTAAATGATGAGCTTGCCACCCAAGCAGAAACACAATGAGCTGATGCAGATGAATTTCCCTAGTGCATGAGGACCTCTCTACCATGGGAGGCTGGCGGAGAGCATTCACAGAGTGTGCTGGCAGATATGAATTATGCATTGACACTTCACTCCCACATCATTATACCTTTCATTCTGCTGTGTCTGCACAGAGAGGATTGATTCACACATCATACACTGTAACGTTCATAAAGGGTGAAGGCTGGGAACGTTTGCACAGTCAGAAAAAAAAAAAAGAGAACATGAATAAGTACACATTTGGTATAACCTTATTAGTGATTGGTCCTCGAGTTTCTAATGGGGCATGAAATGCCATCAGAAAGCTTTTTGCTTTTATGAAAATATTCCCTATTTAGACAGTAATTCAGAAGTAGGCACCGGGGGCCTGATGCAAACTGTCAACTTGCATATGGTCCAGCAAGAGTGAAAAAAACTCCATGTTGTGAATTTTCAAAGTACTGCTTTCCAGAACAATGTTTCGTAACAGCCCTGACAAACATTCAGAACCATCATTTAAGACATCTTGCAATAGAGAATGATCTCATCCATGCAGTAAATTAATCAGAACAGAAATGTTGCATATCAGCAGTGTCATTATGTGCATATAACACAGTACATTATTTTTCAGAAAAGAAAAGACAGTGAAAAATAGTTGGGCCTTTTTTTTTTTCCTCAGGATGTTACATCTCTCAGCCTGTCTTCACCTCCATACTCAAGATTCAAAATACATATCAGGCATACTTGCACAAGCTCCTGAATGACATGTTAAGCCATGATTAATGATTAATTTTCTTCTATCAGTGCACCTAAAAATGGAGCTGTCTGACAATCTGGATAAAGAAGTACAAAGGTTTAAAAGGCACTTTGTACACAGAAGGGAATAGGATATCAATCCATCACTGTTTACAGATACCACTAATTAGCCTGGCCTGGCTCTGATTTTCACCTCTCCTATTCATTCCATGATTGTAAGAAAAAAAAAACCAAACAAACAACTGATTCTATAGAAACAGATTTTATATTTCATATACACTCTGTCCAGACACTTTCACACCAAGAAAGGATGCAAAGAGTGACTACCAACTCCCATCCCTCAGACACTTGTCCATGGAAAGACAGTGATGATTCCACAGCAAGAGCTTAGACCAATACCCAGGTCCTTCTGAATTATGCCACCTAACAAAGTCACACTTTGTTCCAGAACAAACATTATTTTCATATATGTGTTCAAAACCTGTATTACTGTCATGAGGTGCAAAGATTTATGTTGCCTTTTGGTTAGGCCTATAACACTCCAGGAAATATTTAATCATTTCAGTGTTTGCATATGCTCAATATTCCCCAAGTATTCAGCTTCTTAGAGGTCTAACTTCTACATTTCAATTCCATTCAGGTTGAAAGTGGTGCAAGATTAGTCCAGCACATCAGGAATATAGTTCAGGGTACTTCACACATAATTATGCTGTAATTAATTATTTTAATTTGGAATAATAGTTTTTGTCTATTTATCATGGGTTTATTAACACATTCACACACACACAAAAAATCCTTATCTTCCCACAAGAGTAAAAAAATCAATTTTTTAAGTTAAATTTGGTTTTTTTGGATCAAAAGAATTTTTGAGTACAGACAAATCTGATACTTGTATTTTTCAATTTTCCACTTTCATAGTAAAAACAAAGTGAGAAAAAAACATGCTACATTGCGATGTCTACGATAAGAACATAAGAAAGAGATTGAATTTTTGGCTTATTCAATTTTTCATGTTCCTTAGAGAAGGGAATAAAATCAGATAAGAAGAATGTGTGAGAAAAATAATCTTTTGATCACTATTTTCAGTTTTCCTTCAAAACCTTCATGGAGCAGTTTCCCTGTGATTGTATTCCTCTGCCTGTAGACTGCATTAAACCAGATCAGAAGAGCAAATTGTCAGCTGAACTGGCAGATGACGAAATAGGATCACATCAAGCAAGTGAAGTATTCACACCACTGCATTTTAGACATCTAATTAAGGTGTTTAAATTAGCAGTCTAATAAAGTCAATGGGAAAAGGTAGGTACCTAAGTGGGTAAGAGGGAAATGTGTTAATGAAGAAATGTCTCCATTGGCAATGTGTCCCTTGGGTTCCTGATCTAGGCACCAAAGTTTGGTGCCCAAAGTTAACTAATGTGAATATACCAGCTCTATAAGGCAGCAATCATTGCAAAATGCTACAGGATAATACATTAAGGAACAGTTATAATAATTTTTAATTTCAGCAATGTCTTTTGCAACAGTCATGACTTCAATCAGAAGCAGACATGCTGCTGAATAAATGAATGGTGCACGCCAAAAGGATTACATTTTTAATTCTGCCCTGCAGGTAGAGCTAGTAAAAACTGTTCCACAGAATATTTTCCCAGTGAAATACAGATATAATAAAATCCCAACTTGACACAAGAAGATGGTGAGTTTACTTGCCTTGCCAGTAATAACTATGGCCCTGTTGAGGGGATGCCCTATTTATTTCTGGCACCTTTGCTCCTGCTAGGTCAAAAGCAACCCAATGGCAGAAGTATGTGGGTTCACCCTAAAGGAGGGCTGGACCATAGGATTAAATACTCTTCCCTGAATTTGGACTCAGGGACAGATAGAAGAGCCCATTTTGAAAGAGGTTTGTACAACGTAGAAAGACAGAATGAGCAGGGATCTTAGCAGAATTATTTCTTAGCTATGCTATTATTCCAATTTTCCCTGAATTAATAATATCACATCCCTGGGAAGAAAACTAAGAGATGTTTTATGTGTCTTCAAATACTTTAATACACTATTTTTCACTTTTTTGCAAGCACACACCCTGGTATTGAAGAACAGTCTGATTTCTCAGAAGGGCACCTTTTTAATGTTAGATATTCATCTACATAATTATATTCTTGATTCAAGCTTTTTCCCAGTAGTTCACCAGCTCCATACTGCTAACTACAAAATGATAGAAAATATATTTGGAAAATTGCTTAGCTCCATGATGAGAGGAATGTCAGCTCACTAAGTCTTGACTTCATGCATTTTACCCACTGGATGTGGGTGACACCCCCCCCTTGCAGTTCCCTTCTCCTCCATGATATACCCAAGGGATCATTTGCACAAAGGTCTGTCTAGATATGAGCTCTACAGAGGCAACAGGAGACCTGCACCTGTAAAGCTTAGTGCAGCTCTTTCATCTCTACTGCTCTGCTCTTCTTTGCTCTGTGTGGACTGTTTTGGCAGGTAAAGGAAATTTATTATCTTAAGCACTTAATGCAGTGGACAGAACTTTATTAAATAGCACTTGGAAGCCAACAAACTGAACAGGGAGAAATGGATCTGTCATGGGGAGAAGGGGAGAGCACTATGATTGTACCAGAGAAAGTAAAATTCAGCAAAAATCAGGAAACGATCAAAATGATACAATAGCAAAGAAGAGCTAGTATAATGAAAGTGTCATGACAGGTGAGATAGAAGAAACAAAAGCAAGGAAGAGGAAAATACAGAAGTGAAATTAGGAAAAAGGGTATTAAATTCTTTCTCTAAGCAGTACATCTAATCCTCCTTTAAAGGATGGCGCTACAGAGATCAGAGAGCACTGCCTAAAAGACACGTGGATGTAATTAAATGACACTAAAAATCTACTGACTATCCCAAGGGAAAATTAATTCCTTAAAATAGATTACACCTTTGGAAGAACTGGACACACATCACAGGATATGTCAACAATGCCATTACCTGCACTGCTAGTTAAGTAAGCTATGAGATTTACAAAGACTGTGCCTGAGGAAAAGATTAGGAAAACAGGGTCAAACTCATTACACAGTTCCCTGAGACAAAATCAAAATGGTATCGAAACTGGGGATAAGAATATATTAAATAATGCTGTAGATATAAAATACTATAGTGTGTAGGAATGCCAAAGCAAGGAAAAAGAAGAACATGCTACTGAGTTGGCTTTGATGAAGCTAGGAAGCTCCACAACTTGCTGCTACTGAATTTCCCTGAGTCTTGGCTCCTTGAATTGTCTTGCAGAGCAAGTCTCCTACTGAAGACAACTGATATTTTCATGCAGTGTTGATAATTCCTGTCCTATTTACACATAGATACAATTTTGCAGAATTTTCTATTTAGGTTTGATGTCTACAAATGGAAACCTGAAGCTTTCATAATCTAAAATACAAGATTCATACAAAGGAAGTCAAGTGATTTGGGCGAATCTATCTATGGATCAGATGGAGAGCTGCAAGCAGAAGCAGGATGTAACCCTGTCACTTGAAGCAAAACCTTCATTTCCAAAATTTCATTTCCAACATCAGCATATTTGGCAGCTTCAAATGTAGCCACAAAATGTATTATTCCTGATTACTAACTGAATAAATGAATGTGTTCTCCCTACATTGCCATGTGTGTGAGCACACCACAAACACTCAACAGCTATTAAACATGTCAAATATCTCAAGGGTACTGAGGTTGTAACCCACAAGATCACTTTGTATTTTTTTTTGTTGTTGTTTAGACAACACTTCCAGAGGACTAACTCTTCCCACATCAGACATGTTCTCTCCAGAGACAATGAAAATGCAGATGTCAGAGGAGGCTCCAGGTATTCATGTCCCTGAAGGGCTCAGGATATGGCAGGGCCCATTAAGGCCAAGTCATATTTCAGATGAGATTTGCCTATTCGAAATGTGAACAAGTCTGGAAACCAACAATGTTATCAGGCTCCCTTTCCTATCACAGTGAGCTCACTCAAAAAGAGAAATAAAAAGATTCTTGTGCCAGAGGCTGATCCTTTTCACCCTGCTGACACTACTCTCAGGTTTATTTGAAGTGTCTAACCTGCTGTGTACCTGAAAAGAAGCTGTATCCATTTTAAAAACACCAGTGCTGTAGAACAGTGTATATATCCAAAAGCAAAACCGAAAAATAAAATAAACACAGTAAAGAGTAAACAGCTTAATTTTTGCCTGAACATCACATCTGTTTAGAAAAATCTGAACTGGAACAGAAGTACAAAATGCAATTTCAGGTCATTTTCCAACGTTCAAGCTATTAAGCCAAATATATATTTAGAATAAAAACCTCTTCAGAGAATTAAGCTTTATTTGCCACTTAAAATATTTCTCAGCCCGGACAGGTACTGGTAGCACTCTTCATATTTCTTATGAGAGCAGTATCATAAAATCACTACAATTCCACATGGACACTATGCAGTCACTATTTTTTCATCAGGGTTGCACACCACTGATCTTGACAAATTAATCTTGTCAAATTGGCTTCTTTTTTTTAAATAAAATTCCTTTGTTATCAGTTTAGCTCTTGAGGCTGATCCAGTCTCTAGGAAAATGCCTTGATGGATCATGATTCTTCCCATCAGATAAAACTATAGTTTATCCTTGTTTTTCCTTTGCTTCAGGAATCAAAAATAAGAGTTATTGGTTCAAATGAAAAGCAAACTATAAAACACTATTTTCTCCCATGTAAATAAAACACATAGCAAACTCTGCTTTTAGCAGTTGAATACTCCCATGGCAGAATATTTGTACTTATGAAAAAAAATGTTTTTATGTGAGGACAGCAGACTTATGTTCATCTCTATGAATACACACAAAAGAAGAAAAAAAAATCCAACTAGTAGGTGAATTATTGTAGCCACAGTACAAAGTTCATGAGAAGTCAATATATTCTCTATATTTTATTTACTTGTCTTTAAAAAAATCATTTATATACTTATTATTTTATTGATCTGTCTATAGACAGATTTTGGGGACAAATGTGTTAACACATTTCAAAAATACTGCTAGTGTACTTCTGTCTGAACTTACTCACAGTTATCTCACAGTTACCACATGATATCTCATTTGTACACCAAACAACTCCTTCCACCTTCCCAAACCTAAATGACTGACACTTCATAAAAATCTTTGTGCTTGACACCAGAAAAAATAGAATAATAATAAAAAAAAGCTGATAAGAAAAAAAGCTAAAAAGAGCTTTAATAGCTCAACAGGATTGAAATATATAAATAGGGGTTTAATCTTCTAGGCAGGAATAAAACTTCCAACTAGATAATTTCTTCTGCTTCTGTGTGGATAAACCAAAGCAAACAGAAAAAGAGCAGCAAATGGCAAGTCAGCAGATGGCACTTAAAGTGGGTTTCCTGGGACAACTAAGATCACAACACCTGGGGAAAAACTGCCCTGGTATTAACATTTCACTAGATTACCAATATATAAGACTTTCCATCTTTTTCTGAATTTATTTTCAGAAATACTTAAAGGAAGGAAGAACAAAGTGTCCAGAACAGCATCCTACATTGTGATGAGAAAAAAAAAAAAAAAAGATAAAGGATGACATCTTTTAATCCCCTAAACCTGAAATCCTATGGTCTAGTGGCATTAATGAAGGTGAAGAGACTGGTTCATATTCTCCCTTTTGCTCCCTGTAGGAATAGTTGGAGGAGAAATTAAGTGTGAACTTGTATGGCAGCATGGAAGTCCTAATATAAACTCTGCTGCAGTTTCTCTGATATGTTGATTAACTACCAAACAGAGTTGAACCACAGGGGCATGCCAGGCTCCAGGCTCCTCCTCTTTGGCTGCAAATTCCCAAGCAATGTCCCACTTCAGAGCAGATGATTGTGACAACTCTGCCCACCCTGGGGCAGTCTGACATTGTACTTGCTTTGACAAGTGAGGTCAGAGAGCATCATCTTGTGTCATCACTGTCATTGTGTCTTCTTTAGAGCTATGTACTCTGCCCAGGAATTTATCTTTCATTTGTGTTTGCTGTCCACAGACAAATATATCATTGTTACTCATAAAGCTTATATTCAGTGTCTGATGATTAACCATTGTAAGGACCAGATTGGTTCTGAAGCTGTTACAAACTTCTGTCTCTTTTGACTAATTTATTATTAAATCTCTTGTAGTTATTTTAAAGAGTTTGGCACCTGGCTTACTATTCTTCTGATATGTATGATCATAATGGAGTTAAGGAATCTAAAAAAAAATATAATAAAAAATGTGTCTTCTTTCTCTTTCAAACTTTATGTACATTCTCCCAAACTGGACAGAAACTTCTAAGAAATTGTAGTTTTTTATTACTGGCTCCCATTAGACAAAGTTGAAACAAATTTAAATCCCACCTACTAAATTACCACAGAGTCCCCTGAGGATTCTTTTCTCTGGGCTCCAGCCCACCCCTGTTTTGTGGCAGTTCTAATTTTTCACTGTGTACAACATGACTCTCCTGACAGCATATTTGCTTTTTCATTTGCTAGTTTCTTCATATAACTTTATAACAGCCAGTGTGCAATTTTTCACACTTCCTTTGACTGCTCTTAGTGTCACTTTTGTCAATGTCCCCAATTTACAGTCACACATCCTCCTCAGCAGGACTGGCTGTGAGGATGATGCTGATGAAGTTTGCACTCCTCTAAAGATTTGTCCAAGCTTTCATTAAAAGTTGCTATTTGAAATGGCACAATCAACAGTGCATTTGCTCTGTTATTAGCAAAACCAGGGCCTCTTGGATTACCAAAAAAAAAAAGAACAGCTGCCAAATGAAGTGTTTGGAACACAAGCCTGTGAGTGACAGATCCAGTCCAGAGGGAAAATTTGGAGCACATAATCTCATGACATACCCTTTTAAAGATACAGGGCACAAAGTGTGTATACATAGTTTGCTCAGCAGCAACAATTCTGCTCTGCTTTTAGGTGTTAGTGAAAAGCTCCTCGTGGAGCAGGTATGTGTAGCAGTTTAGCTCAGCCAAATTTCAGAGTGTGTTTTTGAAGTTAATCTGTGATTGCTCCTATTTACCAGATTTTTTCTTGCATCATGGAGCAGTCATGGAGCACACGAGATACTTTTCATCTGCATGATGCTTAAATGGGAAGACGTGCTCCAGAAGCATAACCTAACACAAGTCTACTACCAGCAGGCATGTCATGATTGCACAGCAGAGCTCAGCCACCATAAATACCTGCAGCTGCCTAAGCATGTCAGTTACCAATTTTGGTAGCTAAGTGTACAGCACCTTCTCCTAATGCAGGCACTTATCTAAAGACCATAACTGGGTCATAAGAGGGGTAGCTGCTCAGCACTATAATGTGTGTATTCTGAGCCCTGTATTATTTTCATCTGATTATGATGACAAGATGCTCATCACAGCAACAGTACAAGAGTGTGGGTTTTTTCTCTTACAAAATGAACCATTTGACCAAGGCAGTAAAGGGTTTATTCTTATTTACCACAGCCATAAATTAACCAATCTCACAATGTTCCCTCTATAACAAATTAGTCTGTGAGAGCATGTTTCAAAGTCAGTTAAGGATAGTGAGCCTCTCTATTTCTATTGATTTGCATTTTTTAGACTATTAAGTGGATAAAACAAAGCTGTAGGATTTCACTGCTGTTTGGAATTACATTTCACAATTGCTCCTTTGAGAAATGTGTGCTTGGATAGCACCTTGCACAGAAGACATCCTATTATGGCATGTCTAAAGAGATGCTAAGTATCTCTATTGGACTCTGAAGGTGGGTAAATAAAAGCAAGGACTGGAGTCAAAACTGTGGAGCCACACTAGTGCTCCATTTACACAGCACACTAGACTGGGCTGTGTTCTGCAGTGATTCACTGATAACTCCTTTGGATTAAGCTGGCTGTGTCTGTCTGCACACATCCAATCAAGTTTGTCCTTAGGAACCTCCAGGGACTTAAGCAGGTAAATATTGTATACTCTGTATTTGTTAGTTTGTAGAAACTAAGTTTTCAGGAAATAAAATAAATATATCTATTCCTGTGCAGTAATATATACCTGGAAAAACTCACTTTACCACTACAGAGTCCTGTTGTGCATACATCAATGTACTGAGAACAGAAAACTAGCAGATAGTAATGTCTATGAGTGCTTGACACTGGCCTAACCCTAATCCAATGAAGTCTGAGGTTTTACTATCAAGAACGTTTGGTGCAAACAAGACAAATTTCAGCAGTTTGTAAATCTCACATTGAAAATACAAGTATTTGGTTTAGCATTCCTACTGGAGTAGCTCCCTGATTTATAACACAAAGAATAACACTTGTTTTAAAGTAAAAGCTGAAAACAGCTACTGCTTCAAGCAGAAGCCCATTTCATAAGGATGAGATATGCAGCACAAACAGGAACAAAAGAGGGTGACAGTAATGTGGACACTAATAACTAGACCCTTGGGTTTTGTAGTGCTAAAATTAAATGACAGGCGTAAGATGCCCAAGGTCCACCCTTTGCTCTCTCAACTTCAGAGAGAGCTTTCATCTTTTTGAATAAGACAAACTCAGTTATTTGTGGTTGCTCATGCCTTCCTTAGACTTGTACACACACACAACTGCTGCATTAAAAAGCAAACCAGCCTTTTTGTTCTTTGTGTAGTAAGCACGTCTCGATTAAAACCCCATAGAACCATCCAGATTCCTGCATGTTTTACTTCCAGATCTGAACTCAGCCCCAGGAAAGCAACCTAGCCTTTCCAGACAAGATCAGAGAGCATACTCCTGTGTCTTTTTGGTATGGGTGCTCATCTCACTGTTGAATAAAATATGTATTAGGGCATTCTCTGTGGACAAATACAGTTAGAAAATTTGCCATTAGGATGCCTTGAGAGGGAAAAGCAATGGCTCTTCACTCTCTTAGATGTTTCTTTTCCTTCTCCTTCCTCTCAACCTTGTTTAACCACAACTAAAACTTGGATTTGGCTGTTAATACTAAGGGGAATGAAGGCTAGCTCACAGCTCAGGCTCTGCCTTTGGGGATAGTGACCAACAGATGGAACCAAGCAGAGAAAGTGTGATGCAGATACAGAAAATAGCAAGAGGGATACTGGCAGAAGACTATACTATCCTCTCTGGTTTATCCTGTTCATTTGTATGGAAACATGCAGATACTCAGCAAAATTGGAAATCGCCAAATTTGAAATTGATAAAAGAAAATGCTTTTTGATATGAAGAATAATTAAGTTGGGGAACATATTGCTACAAGGCGATACTGAGAACTGAGAGTTCAGTGGGTTCAAGAAAAGATGAGACTTACAGGGAGATTGAGAACAGCTAAGATTATATCAGAAAAGATGAAATACACGATTCATGCTTGTTGGTAATAGGTGAAACACCAGAGGATAAGAAGATGAGAAAGAGCTTTCTTGAGGGATATATTTTCATAATACCCCACTAGAGGCTTTCTAATTTCTTCCTTTCAAACTTTTAACATTGGACACTACCTGACATTGAAAGTTGGAATGAGAAAACTCTAGAGGATACTTATATTGTAATTCCCCTGATTTATGTAATGTTTTCTGGAAAAGTGTCTGTTCTATAAAAATAAACTATCCTAGTATTGAGCTAAAACTGCATATTAGTATTTACCTAGGTGAAATTATCCTTCTGTTTCTATGCTGCTGACAACAGTGAGTTTCATATATGAACTGGGGCCGTTATGCAGCCCCATGTCCATATGTTACCTCACTCTCCCACCAAAGACCTCACAAGAGGATGAGCACTCATTCCAACCATGCATTCATTTACACTGATGGATTACAAAACACCTCTAACACTCAGACAGTAGGGAGAACTCTCTAATAAAAATACAAATTACCTTTAATTTAACATCTGTGTCTCCAAGTGGCACTCTATTATCATGTTTGTGATATGTGGACAGTATCTCTAACTGCTCACTGGAATAGGCACAAAGTGTGTCTGGCAGTTTCACCATTTGGTGTATAAATATTTGTGGCTGGGCAAAAATAACACAACAGATTCCAGCTCCAAGGGGAAGCCCATTTGCTGTGATTTATACACTTACTGCAGTGGATAAACACTAATGCCATCATGATTGCCCGTTGTAAAGATCTTGTCATCCGTAGCAACCTGTCTTTTCCGTTGGGGCCAACTGTTCTATCTGATCATAAGCAGTAAAGCTCTGGAAGGTGATTGTAAAAGTAACAGACTGTCAGTAGCAGTCAGTGTTCTTGTTTTGTCACTGCCAGTATTTTTAAGACTTAGAAAGCAGGGAAACTTGCTGCCTTTCTTACAATGTGGTCATTTAATTTTTTATTTATTTTTTTTTCTTATCCTGGAAGAAATACTGACCATCTTTGAGTATTAATTAATACAAAGGCATCCCTACTGAAAGGAAAATAAAGGAAATAAAGAAATTAATCCTTTATTCCCCACTAGCTGCAAATACATTCTTATACTGTCTAGGTAGTTTTGGAAGCACATTCATGTCATGTACAGGGTGTTGGAATTCACACTGCAGTGTTCTTTCAAGTTTAGGGCACAACACAATATAGCAGAGTATGAGAAATTTGAGAATTTCACAACAGCAATTGCAATAAATCCCACACTCTGTAATCTCTTAAGCATGCTGCATACTGGAAAGCACTTGACTTTAACTAGAAAACGTGCATAAACAGAGTTCCACCTACTTAAGATTATCATCAACCTGTCAATTTGCTCTTATCTATGATTTTTTAATTCCATTTCCTTTTCTTTATCCTCCTTGTGTACCAGTGCTTGAGCTCATGATGACAGGAGATAGCAAGGCTGCAGTAAAGAGCTGTTGTAGCAGAGCTGAAATCACTGAATTTCATAAAAAAAGATCACATTTATAAAGCAAGCCTGCAGGCTTCAGAAGCAGCCTCCAGCTCCAATTTTTAGGGCTGTGAGGGCAGGGAAAAGGAGAACTGAAACATCTTGACACGCGGGAATTTGAAGGAATATAACCTCCCTTCAGATGTCAGCACAAGACTACAGCCACAGTACAGTAATGCTTCAGAAGGACCAATGTTCCTGTTACCATATGTGGTTCATACATTTAAGCAGTATCACCATATGAAGGTATCACTGTACAAACTGATCATCTGCTTTCCTAATGTCTCCATGTCCTTTTCTCATATTGCAGCAGTCTGAGTCACTGAGAAAAAACTCAAGTCCCAGTTCCTCTTCCACCACTTTAGATAGCAGAGGACATCATCTCCCTCAATTGCTCCAGGCTGTCCTTGTGAGGGCTTTTTTCTTCTTTCTAATTCAAATGTAGATGTTTAAGATGAATACTCTGTGTTATATAGAGCCTTTACATTAAGATGAAAAATATCTCTTTGATTTTGTGCTTTGCTTACAATCTGCAACATAACAAAGCAGGGTAAATTTTGAAATGTGTGAAGGATGTGGATCACAATTTTTGAATACCAAACATAAGTATACTTCTCAACTTCCAATGCTCCTAGATTTCTTGAACCATGTTTCCCTGTAATGAAGAGAAAGATGAGCTACAGTGATAGGCCTGATATTCCAGAAATTGCTGTCAAAGTTTTTCCCTTTGATGTCTGTCTACATTTTGATAGCACTGTCTCCCAGGCTGGAGGGAAAGATACCATAGATATAATGCTGTGTGGCCTGAATGAAACTAGCATCACACATTAATCTGCTCTTGCCCCACAAGGAATACAAATTTCCCCAGATCTTCCACAAAACCACAAGCTTCGTGGCAGGAGGAGTGGCACTTTGATTTTTATTATCTATCTTTAGAGAGTGTAGAATGGAGAATTCTCCGTTTTGTCTATCCCAGATGTAATCTAGTTTGTGGCTACAGACACATCTGATTTCTTAAATCAAAATCTTTAAGTCCCTTTGTCATCCAGATTTTCTAAGGAAACAAGATTTGCAAAACCATGTTGTCTGGTCATCTAAGTACAATTAGCACCAATAAATTAACCACTGGCTACCTTTATAGCCAAGGTTCACAAATGGTCTCAAAGTCATGCATTTTTTACAAATTTTGTAAAAAACTATTTCAGGAAAGTACTAAATGACCTTACTGGGTAAAACCTCATGTTACTTGCAAAATTAGTCTGCTGGCTGTGTGTTTCTTGGAAACACTGCTACCTCTTGCTGACTGACATTTGGAGATGGGTGGGAGGACTTTGAAGAAAGAGAACCACAGGTGGTGCTGTGGCAAGGAGGCAAAGAGGGAAGAAAAAAGGCAGCTGAGGTTACAGTAATGTAGGAAAGGGAGAAGCAGAAGACTATTCCTTTCCCTTACCCTTTTTCCTTTCCCTTTTTCCTTTCCCTTTCCCTTTTTCCTTTTCCTTTCCTACCCTCCCCCTTCCCCTTTTCCTTCCCCTTTCCTCCTTCCTTGCAATATAAGCATTAGTGTGCCTCACTGTGTACCTGCAGCATCATTATCCAGCAAAAGGGATATAGCACCAATTTTTATTTTTTAGGATACAGTACAAATAAACTGAGTAGATCCTGATCTTTGCAGGATAGAAGTTCATGTGGGTGTTTGAAGTCAGGGAACTCTTCAGATTTATATCTCTCAAAGTATTCTTTTGTATTTAGAGATCAGTGTGTGTGTGTGTGGAATTAAAAAATTGTAAGTTTTAATACTGCATTTTATATGTTCACACCTATCTTTCCTTTTGAGTAACACACTCCTGAGTCCATCAAGTATATCAAGAAGAATGGCAGAAGCGAATCCATCCTCAAATACAGAATGCAACATTCCTACCAGATAGAGACTGAATGACCTCAAAATGATCAGGCAGAATCACAGGCCATGGGGACCCAGAGACCCCTGTACCATCCTAGGTGTGAATACAAAGGAGATTTTTTTACAGTCATCTTATTTCACTTTGGCACTCATCGAGTAAAAATGTGCCAGACTGCCTGCAGTTCTCCAGCTAAGAGCAGATTTCACAAATGGTGGGGGCTGCCTGCTCACCCCCTTCATACAGGGAGCTCACTGCTGCCAATGGAGGCTGTGTCTCCTGTGGAGATTGATATATTACCCCTGGCTTACCTGCAAAGGTTGCCAGTTTGGGTTCTTCCTTTCTTATTTTTATAAGCAGTTTTGCCAGATTACATTTAAATATGACCCTTTTCATCAGGTTACTCAGTATAATACAAGTAAAATTATTATGAGATGGATGATGTTATTGCATTACCTATTTTTATCTCCATTGATTCTTCTGTATCTTTCATGAATCACCCTATTGAAAATGTGACAGCTTTATGTCAGTCACAACAAGACTGTAACTATATTAGCTCTACTAGGAATTCAGCATGACACCAAAATTGTATCATACTTGACCTTATTTGATATATTCGTGTACTGCATCAGAAGCTCCGTGCTAAGCTGCACAAAGCATGGGAAGATTTTTTTCTAACAAGATATTCTTCTATATAAATAGAGGTTTGTGCTTTTAGTGTTTGCTGTGCTAGCCCCAACCACGTGATTGTATGTAAATAATAATGCTATTTCTAGAAACTGTGGCTAGAAGACATTCCATCTCATTCAAGCTTGCTATAGCACTATCAGTAGCTGGAATAACTTACATCTGATAACATCTGTCCTTATTAAAAACTAGTGAATGTTGCCATTCTTTCCACACCTCTGCTTTGATGAGAACATACAGGGCAGAGAAGGAAACCTTAACAAAACTTGGAGGCCTTGACAAAATCAGCAGCTGGAGAAAAAAGGAAGTAGGAGGAGGCCTTTTGATTTCCTCAAACGAATGGAATCCAGAACATTCATTTGCAGTTTGAAATAGCTGCCACAAACTGCCCAACTGACTCTTCTGTCAGAATAATACATTTGTCAGAACCTCATCACTACAAACTGCCACAGCTCCATTGACCCTGGGAGAGGCAGAGCTAAAGTAGCCTTTGGGTTTTGTTTTGTTTTATTTTCCTGAGAAGTAGCCTGTCTCTTAAAACAAAGGACAGAGAATCAGAAAAGATTGTTTTGTAATCTATTTTCTCACAGATTTTCTCTAAGTAGTCACAGATAAAAAAGTAATGCCTTGGTTTTCAGTGAAGTTTTGCAGCTAAATTGCTATGATGGGCAGTTTGAAGCCTATCATTTTATTACAAAATAACAGGAATTACTGCATCATTCTAAGAACTGCAATAAAACTCACTTTTTGTATGGCAAATAGCTGAGTTGCAAATACAAAACCCAGGAATTCTAGCATTAATTAAATGCTAGAATTTTTCAGCAAAGTTTACACTGCATCTTAGCTATTTAAATTATTTAAATGTCCTATTACATACTGTGCAAATGCATCGTCAGCTGGTATCACTGAGCAGCTCAGTCTCCCACCTAAGAAACTCCAGCCTTCACAACAGCAGTTAAAATTTATCTTTGGGGGGAAGCAGCTTCATGCTATTCTTACTAGAAGTTGCTAAAAATGAACTATTTCAATATAAATGCCATCATGGAAATAATCTTTCTCATTTTTTCTACATCTTAATTGTGATGGGTTGACCTTGGCTGGCTGTCAGATGCTCTCACTCCCCATCCTCAAACGTAAGAGGGAAAAAAATTAAGAATAAGCAGCTCATAGTTCAAGGTAAAGACAAGGACATTGCTTAACAATTACTGTCACAGGCAAAACAGATTCAATTTGCGGAAAAATAATTTAATTTATTGCCAGAGAAAATAGATTTGGATAGTAAAGACAATTAAAACACCACCTTTTCCCCTCTCCCCAGGCTCAACTTCACTCCTTTATTCCCAACTTCTCTACCTCCTCCCCCCTGAGCAGCACCAGGGTGACCGGGAATGTGGGGTTGCAGTTGGTCCATCCCAGCTTCTCTCTGTTGCTCCTTCCTCCACACACTTGTGCCCTGATCAGCGTGGGTCCTCTCCATGGGCTGCAGTCTCCCAGAATAAACCTTCTCCTGAGCAGGCTCTTCAAGGGCCACAGTTTCTTCAGGATTTATCTACCTGCTCCAGCCTGGGGTCTTCCACAGCAGCAGCATGGATATCTGCTCCATCCTTGTCTCTCCAGGGCATCCCTGCTTCCAGGCAACTGGAACACCCTCTCCCCTCCTTCTCCCCTAGCCTGTGTACTCACAGGGCTGTATCTGAGTGTTTCATGTTTGTTTCTGGATGAAGTTTCAGCAGGTCACAAGCATTATTTCTGAAGTTTTTGTTTTCTTCCACATGATTGTTGTAAAACAACATGCAACCCAGAAAACACATCAAGACTAATTCTGCTTGTTTCTCACAGGAACAGAGGGAAAGTGCTAAGTATGGCTGCCCAGAAACAAGATTCAGTTGGTTACTAACAATGCATGATAACAATTTAGCACTCACAGAAATAATCAGGACAAAGATTCATTCGATGGCTTTGTGAAATCACCTTTGTGAAAAGAAAAAAAAATCAAACAGGTGGGAACTCAATATCCTTTTTCTCATGGACTTGTAGAAATAATTTAGTACAGAGGTCTTCTTAAAACAGTAGTTGTCATATTAATTATCCTGGATTTATAAAGAACAGTTCTCTTTTCCCTCATCAACATTTCTCATTATCTTGCCATACAAAGTATTTCAATACATCATGGAAAACTGGACTAACTTTTGCCTATATAAAACAGGCTATGAAATATCCTGATTAACACAAAAACAAGCTGCTTAAACACACACAAATATTTGCATTTAAACCAAAGAACCAGAAGGCATAAATCATGTCATAAATCAATCTACTAATCATCTAATTAGTAGAAAACATTTTCTTTCTCTTCCTGTTTTTTTTGTGCTAACCCCAGCACTGCTGAAAAGGTTGAGACATATGCCACATGCCCCAAGTGTGTCTGCTGATGGAGAATTTGACATGGCAGACATGGCCTTGACCCACTCATCCAGAAAAATGCTGCCTGCAGCAGTCTCAGGTGTGCTTCCCACCACTGCTCTCTCTTTAACAGAAAGGAGATGCTGTTGGTCCTCCATGCACTGCTCCTGAAAGAAGGGGAGGGCAGCTGCCACGGGTGGGGGAACCAAGGTGTCATGCTGCCATGTGTTCTACCCTGCTCTCCCAGTGCAGGTGATGAGGATGACAAAGAGAAGAGGCCATGGGCAACCTCAACACTGGTGTTCTTCCCATGTTGGTTAACATCCTCCAGCTCCATGTAGTGTCTGCACCAGATAGTTATGTTGCAATTTTGAACAAGCAGCATTTGGGGCAGCTGTAGTGTCTTGCCTTTGTGTGCATACATGGGAGAGTTTAAAGAAGATTGCTGGAAGCCAGGAATTCAGCATGATAGAGGCATGCACCTGAGCAAAATGGCAGTGCAGAAGTATTTCACTGGGATGCTGCAAGCAATTGTTTTTTTAAACCACATCCATGTATCATACATACATCAGGCATCTGCACAGGAAGGTGTATGCAGATGAGAAAATAAATATTTCTTGCTGGTTTTCCTTCAAGACAGTTCTGATTTCAAGATGACAGAATAAGGATTAAGGATTCCCAGATCACTCGCTGTCCAGGGCACATTCCACACTCATTCCATCTGCAGATGCTTTTTAATGTCAGTACATGGATCAGTGACATGACTTGGTCCCCAGGGAACAGCCTCGCACCCTAATAGAAAGAAGAAAGGTTTGGGCAGCAAAGTATGCAGTGAGCCACCACTGATGCAGAACAGATTCTTCATTTCAAAGAGAAAATCTGCATTCTTCAGAAAACAGTGTTAAAAAATTTAATCTTCATTCAGTTCAATGGAGCAGCTTCATAATTTACAGCACCAGATAAAGCTGTAAGATGTAATGTGAAATATCTGAGGCAGTTCTTCCCCTGTATTAAAATGCACCTTGGGCAACAGAGCCTTAACTTCTCTTAACATATGTTTCTAGCTGATAAGTAAACAATTTGGATTTGAAATGGAAATTTTCAAGATAGCTACAGTTGCAAAAGCATCTGCTTATAGTAGATTTCAGCTGTGGTATCCCACTGATAAGTTTTTTGGGGTGGTTTGGCATAGTTGAAAGGAAGCAGCTTTGGAAGAATAAAAAGCTTTTTGTGTACAAGTTGTTGGATCAGAGATACCAAGAAGAAAGACATCATTTTTACATGGAAATTCCCAAAGTGGTCTTGGTTGCAGGATAATATCATACACCAGAGAACATGGCCAGGTGAGCAGAGGTCTCTCTCAAAGAAAGGGAAAGCAGAAATAGAAGGGGCAAGGCTGAGAAGCTGAAAGGTTCCTGCACAGAGAAGCAATCCAGTCAATGCATTGAGCTGCATCGACATTCAGCTTCCTTAGAACCACACATTTCAAAGCCAAAGGCTTTGTGGACAAAATCTTTAGTCATGTGCACACAGAATTTTGCATTTGATGGCATCCGCTCAGCTCTGTGGGGCTTTGTGTACAGCTGCAGGGGAGCTCAACTCATCCCAGCACCACCACCACACTGGCTTAGTGGCAGATTACAGGCTGGCAAATCATCCTGAGTGAATTTCAGCCCAGTCACAAACTGAGTGGTCCCTTTTCAAAGTACCTCCCCTACGATGGCTTATCTGCACTGGATACCAAGCCATTCTCTGCAGCAAGCTCCCTCCCACACTCCTGCCACTGAGCCTGGGGAATGTCTGTTACAGATGAGAGTCTGTGTGTCCTCAGAGGGACCTTTGCCAAACCATTTCCAGATGGAAAAGCAAGAACCTTGTACTTCCCCTTTCTGCACATTAGCAGACTCGCAAATGGAAACCTGCTCAAGAACAAATTCTCATCTTTAATGGGTTTATTTAAGCAGATAGAGCTCCACTGAAGGAAACAGCATGTCACTGTTAAAGACTGCACTATTTGACTGCACATCATGTCTGGAGAACAGCTATTGTTCACTACACAACCTTGGCTTTAGCTGCTTATAACTCTGGCAAACATTAGCTATCTAAAGTGACACTTCCTCTGTCCTAAAGCTGTCTCAGGCTGAATACAGGAGGTTTTAGAAGTTTCTGAAAATAGAAAAATACAATCTTTTTTGCCCAAATTAAAAACATTCTGTTAATCTTTTCACTGAGATAGTTTTCACCAAAAGTGTCTTCATGCAAAGGCTTAAAATGTGATGGCTTGTTGCTGTGAATGCAGCCAGGGACAGCTTTTTACCGATGGCCACAAAAGCACCTGCCACACTCTCTGCACAATGCACATCTTGCCCAGAGCTGCAGGAGCAATCCTGTCCCTTGCCTGCTTTGGTGTCTGCAGTAGTGTGAGCCAGAAGCCTGCACTGACTCTGTTCTCTGCTGC
This sequence comes from Corythornis vintsioides, assembly GCA_025447755.1. Taxonomy (NCBI): domain Eukaryota; kingdom Metazoa; phylum Chordata; class Aves; order Coraciiformes; family Alcedinidae; genus Corythornis; species Corythornis vintsioides. Next base: position 15,893 of record JAOEGS010012019.1, on the reverse strand, counting down.
CAGACAGCTCCCATTACCAATCAGCTCTGGAAAAAACACCAGTAGAAGGGTGTCTCGTCCTAGCCCAGGGCCAGGTCCACAGGGAGAACAGCCACATCTGCTGGTGACGGGTGGCACAAACCTCCATCCCGCACTGCACTAGTGATCCTTGCTGTGCCCAAAGGTCATGGGGGAAATGTTCCCACCGTTTTAGGTTCTTTTTTACACAGTGATAGAGAATTATACCAAAAGCTTTTTATATAAACATATAAGATCAAAAAGCAGAGCCCCAGAAGATGGGAAATATCAAACTAACATTGACTGTGCAAATTCAAAATCCCAGCTTTTGTAACCTGACTACATAGCTTACTCTTCAGGATTTCTGCCTCATTTACTGCACTCTTTTACTACAGACTTTTGCATTTAATATTTTTCAAGCATGGTAGAATAAATTGGGGATTTAACATTATATTAATAAAGCCATTTTGTTTAGCATGAGCACGGTTTGTCATACAAAATGCATTTGAAAAATCATAAGGGAAAATTAGTACAGCAGTGACACCATGTTCTTCTTCTGTGCTGTACAAGACATTTACATATCCTATTCCACTAGACTATCCAGGATCACTTGTTTGATTTTTAAGTAATTTCCTATGCTCTTTCTGAATCCTAAGATGAATAAAAGTATACAAAAACAAAGCAGGAAAATATTTTATTCGTTAAATATAATTGTATTTATCTCCAAATTGCAAGGAAGAATTCTTAAGTGCCTCACTACTGGCTTATTTAATAGTTCTCAATAGATTATTACTATATTATTTTACATGGACAGATAACTTGCTATGCACATGAGGCCACTTAAGTTATTCACCATGCATTTTGACTCTGGCCAATCTGACAGTGACTGACAGGCTCTGAAAAAGTACAGTACAGTTAAAAAAAACCTGACCTAACTTTTAAGCAGTTTTCTCTGTGATACTGACAACACCAAACAGAGTTTTACATATGTCATGCTGTTGCTGCAGCAACCTGGCCTCTTTTCCTCTGACTACTGATAGGGAGCCTCTAAGCCTGCTATGGACTCAGATGTCTTGAAATTCATCTTTTGGGACCATTCCAGAGAAATGTGGATTAATTTGCAGTTCCTCGAAAATGAAGTAACTATTTCACATAAACTACTTTTCACATTCCATCAGGCATGAGTTTTCTATTCATAACCTTTATAAAAATGACCAGGTTGGCACAGGGCCCCCAAGACATTTAGGAGAAAGCTATTGGAACAGAAAAAAAGGAGGATTAAAATGGCTTTGGCTTCCTTTGTATTATTTTTTTTTTAATGCCAAGAGTGAAAAGGTTATTTTTGTGAAAGCAAATGTCATATATTGGGGTTTCTTTTGCTTCTGAATGTTTACATATCACTGCATCTAATTTTCAGTTCTCCATATCTTTATCAGGGACGAGATTGAGGCAGTGAAGGAAAGGATTGTAAGCACTGGTATGTGTAGTTCCTAGAGCCAGAATTAATCCCTAGCTAGCATGGCCATAGAATTTTATAAGGAACCCTGAATATTTGATAAAGATTTTAACAGTTTTGACAGCACAGTTCACATCACTGCACATTTCAAATACTCTGAAAGCCTCTTTTCTGACTGCTTAGACCCTTTCTTGGGAGAATTTTGGAAACTAATTTCCAAAGATTATATGCAAATTTTCACTAATATACAAACAATAAAGAAATGTCAAAGTTGTGATGCAAGGGGCATCACAAGTGTGGTGTAACGGCACTTGAGAGTCCTGGAGTAACTCCCAGCTTTGCCACAAGTTTGCCAACAAAATACTTCAGTTATTTAGCCTTGGCTTCCCTAGTCATAACATAGAAGTAATTGCATGTGCTTTGTGAAGTACTCTAGGCTGTAGTGCTTCAGAAGATGTCAGTGTTGTTACTATTCACCAAACTCTTCTTGAAATGACACAGTTCATACTACACAAGACAAATCAGTAAGGAAACTAGTTCAATACAACCCTTCACTGCATGGTAGACCCCAAAAACATCAGGTTCCATGGATTTGCTTTTTAATTATATGTTCCAAGAATATAAGGTACATAGAGCTTTTCTTCTCAGTACTATCTTGCAGAATCCTTTCTATAACCCAGTTTCCCCTAAAGACAACACAATTCCTAGTAGTTGTTCATTGCTTAATTGTTTTACTGCATTACAATATACAGCAGGGGTGCTACTAGAGATAGGCAAAGCTATAGCAAGGCAAGAAAGAGAGGAAAAGTAAAGAGAAGCAGCATCTTTTGATTTACCTGTTCAGAGACACAGTTGTAAACCCAGATGCAGGAGCTGCTCTTGCTATTCACTGCAGGAAAGCAGTGTGTGCTCTCATGGACCACGAAGGCCAAAGCTCTCAGGCAGGGTAAGATGATTACCATTAAAGAAGTAAGGAACTAAATAATACTTTGGATATGTCGGGCTGACATACAGACTGCCATTAACAGCAGGAACAGCAGTGGCAGATTAGGCAAGCCTAATTACTCACCTGGGGACCTGGATTGCATGCTGAGGACATTAATGACACACCTCTCCCTAGGAGGGGAAAGGGAGGTGATCTTTAGCAGAAGTGAGTGGCAGCAAGCACCATATGAACATCCTGGCTGGATTCTGCTCTGTCACTCATCTCAGGGGAAAGGGAGAATAAACTCCTATCTTCAAATATTTTTTTTCATCTTTAGCTGCCTAATGTTTTTCTTTCAAAATAGTGCTGTTTTTTCCCAAACCCTTTGATCCACAGCATACACTAGTGGCTTTTCCTGCTTATTCTGTTCAAAACATTTAGAACTGTATTACTTATAATGTACTAAATGGCTCTTACTATATTTTAACATGCTTGCTCTTTAAAAAAAAAAACACCATCAAAAAAACCCAACAAACCAAAACAAACAAACAAAAACAGGTTTAATTTTGTTTTGGTTTATGATTTTGTTGGGTTTTTTTGAATTCTATAGGAGACCATGCTAAATCACAGCGACTTTAAGGTCTCAGTGGTGTACCACTGGATTCAGGGAGGGCTCTGTTCCTTCTCCACCTGAGAGCCAAAGCAAAGCCTCAGCATCTGTGATAACGCTGCTAGCAGAAGTGTTGCTTGGACATAATGGCCATGGAAAGTTTAATTGCTCCTTTATATATAGATAGACCAATGGGTTTCACACACTTTCTCACTCAAAACAAATCCTGCTCTATGTTTCTGGAGGTACTTCCACACTCTGTCACTTCTACCTACTCAGCATTACACCAGGACCTCTGTGCCATTTAGCAATATGGAAGGATAGCTGGTCTTGAACCCCAGCCAGAATCAATGTGCTGCAAACATCATTTTCCTTGAAATAGACCAGGTTTGGATGTGCAGATCCAGTGGCACAATGTGGGAAAATTTTCAATGCTAACAGAATTTATAATGTGTCTCTTTTAAATTTGTGGTGGTGCAGTGTGAAAGCCCAAAGGAAAAAAACCAACTAGAAAGTATAATTGGAAAGAGCCTGATTGACCCAAGAAAAGAAGCTCAAAAAACAAGCTTTTGAGACCACTTCTCTTTGTCCATACTGCTGGGCCATAGAAATTATTCACATTTCCCAGTGTCTGTACCACCATAATTCAGTGTTTCAGCACAGGTGAAGCTGTAAAGATAATATAAGGAACCTTCTGCACTGTCAGAGGAATGAAAAAAACACCAAACAAACAAACCAAAGATACTTTAGCAGCTCTACCAGATACTCACTCCTCAAGCTGGAAAGAAAATGATGTCTATTTGGAATAATGAAACAGTTTTAATTTTGAATTTGCTCAGTGAAAGCAAATTCATCATTTGAAAGCTGATCATTTTCTAGATGATACTGTATCACCTTCAGTGGAAAGAGAGGGAAAGGCAATAACATTCCTACTGCAAAGCTTTTCCAAAATCATAAACTCATTACTGCCAACTAAAAACTAAAGTCAACCAAAAACTAGGACACACCGAGCTTGTGGGTTACAGATCCAAAGCTGTGGAGTAAAACTAATCAGTTCTTGGATAAGATTTCTTTTTTTTTTTTTTAACTGCAGTACAATCTACAGTCTAGTTGGTCAAATCAAGTCTTTCTGAGAAAAGAAGATTAGAGACAGTTGTTTAAAATATTGGAGGGGGGCAGGGGGAAGCAGGATTTAGGCTTCATTACTGACCAGGATATACAAAACAGACTGTAATGAAAAAACAGTATTGAGACTGTACTTACAGCCTGAATGGAAAATGTCAGGCGAAGACAGGGACATATGGAGGAGCTTATAGTTACAGCAAAAACTGATGCTGAGGCAAATGCCCTCTGAATAAGTGAAATTAGGCGTTATGGGAAAGTCACAGGAATTAAAAAAATATATATATTACACCTGAACAGTATAACTTGGCTATTAAGCAAGTAATGAAATTCAGATAAATTTAATTTTACTTTATTTATATTAATTGCTCCTCCTGCAATGATCACTGTACTATGCAAGAATTGTTAGTTGAAAAAGTATCAGACTAAGTATCACACTTTTTGCATTAAAAATAAAAATGATGAAAAATTATCTTTCAGAAAAAATTAATCTAATTTTTTTGAAGATTTAATCCTGCATTTTATCAGACTCTTAAGTGTCTGAACATGTGTTACATAAATGCATTCAAAGCCTTGGTGAATGACATCAGGATGCCCTATTTTTCTGCACACCTGACACTCACTGAAGCACCATGCACCTATTTTGCACAGGGGCACATTAGGATACACCTTGTCTAAATAAAAAAGTACTACAGATATCTATGCTCCAGCTTGCTTTACATTTCACTTTCCTATAACCCACTTGACTTTCACCAAAAAAGTTATGTCAAATCTGCCATAGTCAACCACAAATGTGAAATGCATCATCTTGTGAGATCTTGGTGATACTTGTTTTTAAATGTTTTTATATCCATCAGTACTGTCTAAACTGTCCTAATTCTGATACAAGCTCAGCAAATCTAGTCTTGCTTCCTTACTTTTGTTTCAGGACCTTTTCTTTGTTGTTTGCCATCAACCTTTACTGGACAAGTGGTCCAGAACAGAAGCAGCTCAGGCTCAGTGTTTGAGTTAATACATCCCTGAGCAATTTGTGCTGCACAATCACCAAGCCTCAGTATTATAGACTATTAGAAGACTATGATGTGCCTTTACAGCTCATCTATTTCATGCTAAAGCAGATCTTTAGGACATAGGCATATTCCCACAATTCAAACCATCCATTTTCTGGCAGGTGAATGGCTCTCCTACAGTTTCTTCAAAAGCTGAGCAGCTCTTTAACACCACTTCAGCAGTACAGACATTCTGGCCATGGCACAGCCACTCAGCAGACACAGGGAACTGAGGTATCAAGAGGTAAGTGTGCTGGGTCCCTGCAATGCTGGTGAGCTTCATGCACCCCATGACATTTGCTCAGCCTTGGAAGAAAGCTCCAGAAATGCTCTGTAGAGTGCACCTGCATGAAACAAGAGCTAAAGATGCATAGGACCTGATTTTGTCATATCCTACCCATTAGGAAGGGTGGTAAGTAGCTAGGTCAGTTAGGGGAATTACAGAAGTTTCATCATTCTCAGTATCTTATGTCCAGGCAGCTCTCTGGGCAATTTAAACCAGCATAGCTTCCTTGAGTTCAATAAAAGGATTCCCATTTCCATCAGGTGAACACTGGCATCACAACTTTTTTATATTTCCCAATGGAGCAACCCACTATGTAAAATACTTTCTACAATACAAAAACCTGGAAATACAAGGTTATAGATCCCAAAGTCATCTACCTTTCTGCATAATTGAGTCTAAATGGGAGAAAACAAAGAAATCACCAATGAGATTTTTACTTTAATAATTTAGGGCAAAACCATGCAAATCATTATGCAGTCAAATATTTTTCTTGAGCTCCCTGGGTACATTGAACTCACTCAGCTCTAATGACTTTTTGTTGCACAAGTATAGACTTGTTGGAGTGACCTGCTAAAGTGCTAGCAATACATTTTTCATCCACTTTTTTTTTTTTTATCTGCCTTTTACAGGTTATCTTTAACTTGATTAACCATTTAAAGCATGCAAAACCAAATGTTGCACTGTCTCATATTTTTACGTACTGTTAAACCCAATAAGGAGGGAGATGCATAAAAATTAATTTAGAATGTTTTGGTAGCAATTCTTTAGAAATAGTTGTAGCAAAATAGTTTTCTGATAAATGTAGAATGAGGACAATTAGGAAAATTGCATTACAATGACATGATAAACCAGGATCCATCCAGACATAACATAGTTAATTCAGAACAAAACATAGTTAATGCCTCATCATCTAATGACAATGTAGACTCACTTCCTACAAAATTATGGACTAGAATAACTTGTATACATAGGTGTCTCCAAGTAAGAAATACTTTTGAAGTACAATTAAGAAAGAATTTTGAAAACTAACATTTTTAATGTTCAAATATGTATGATAGAGACTTCCCAAATAAAGCTTTTGCCTTGTCACAGTGATGAAATTCAAATGTGTATGAATGCAATTTCATTCACAAACAACATCTCAGGAAGAGTTGACAAAAAGTAGCAAATTTGCAGTAAAACTAATTAGGTTTTTAGATTTATCTCAGGGTGTGTGAATGGTAATATCATGCAGAAAAAAAACTCACAGTTCTAGCCTTGCTTGGGTAAATATATATATGTAATTTGAAAACTATATAGCAAATTTAAACATATTAAAAGATAATAATTTTTAGTTTAGTTTGATTAATATGTGTCTGTTTTAAATCTGTATTTCTCAACTGGAGAGAAATATTATGGGGTTAATCCTGCATCTTTGAAAACACAATTCATTAAAGCATTGAGAATTTTGCTTAAGTAAGGAATAAATCAGTGCAGAGTGTACCTATGCTTAAATATGCCATTTAACTACAGAAACACACAGATTACTGGAAATTACTTCTGGTACAGACTGAAGGGTATCTATTTCATCACCTAAAGCAATTTTTATGAAACCTAAAAAACACTCATTTGCTCATTTTCAAGAGTTGTTAATTTTAGAGATTAATTCCAATATTCATCCAAGTATAACTTCTTACAGGTATTTGTTGAAAACTGCCACATTCTCTTTTTAATTAATTTCAGTGATATGTTAATAACTTTCACAGCTTCTCAACTATTGGTTAATTCAAATCCAGAATGCAGCTTGAATACCATTTAGAAATCTTCTTGTAATATTGCTGAAGTGTATTCTTACGGTCAGAAGTTGTAATGGCCTTAAGGATGTACAGAAAGAAATGAGAAAGCTCTGAGTCTGATAATAACAAAGAAATTGTGCTGCTGCTGAGATTTCAGTGCTTTGGAAGCTGTATCTGCAACTTAGCACCTGCATGTCTTCATTTATATCCTTTTGTCTGTTATTTGAGTCCATTTATTTTACACAAGTGGTAGAAGAAGGATAGATAAGAAGGTTTGGTTGACTTAGTACACTAATAGAAATTCCTTGTTACTAAATAAAAAATATTAGTGTCCTGAACTTTAAATACACATTTATATAATATAGTCTGGTGGGTTATGTGTAGATAAAGATAATATTTCCTTGGACAGCTCTATTAGTTTATATATCAAGTGAAAAGCTTGTTGACCTGAATGTGAAAGAAGCACTCAGTAAAACACTAACATTTAAGTACTGCATTACCTGAAAATGATGTCTTATCTCAAAATCCATTATATTTATCCTAAAGAGTTTGTTTTACTGGTCATATTGCCATCTCTCATTTTCTTGTTTAGAGGGTTAGAAAAATAGTAATTCCCTAGACACTGAGAAATAGCTAGAATTTCTATTGCTCACAGGTTCTTTCTCAACTAATTAAATACCAACAAGAGAAACCATTCTTTTTTATTATACAAAAAAAAAATAATAATAATCCAAAAGCTCCTTAACAGTGGAAAACATAATTTAACTAGCATTATATTAATTCAGGTGCAAACAGCTGCACCACTGTATAGCAGTGGTTTCCTTTCCTCCTGTCCTCCTTTCCCTTTCCTTTCCTTCCCTTTCCTTCCCTTTCCTTCCCTTCCCTTCCCTTTCCTTTCCTTTTTAACTAAAACTTGAAGAAGAAAATCTGTTAGCTTAATAACATTTTCTTTAGTGTCAGAAATGATTTGGGATGATTTTATTATGTTACCAAAACGAACACTGGAGGAGTTATTGCCATTACTTCTGTTTGTCACCTCTAAGATTCCATGGAGAAACTTGCTGCTGTTAACAGAAGTGAAGGATTAATATTTTATAACATCATTACTTTATAGTCAGGGTAACTACAGTAATAAGAATACATGCAATATTTTCTGCATCCACAACCATGTAACATGCTTCTCCAACAGCATCTCTCTGGATGTGTATTTGGTTGCTGTGATTGAAAGCTGAGCAGTTTGTCATTCTTAATGTTGTGGTGAAAACAAGAGTTGAAACGGATATTAGGGCAACATAACCACATCCACTGACACAGAGTATCTGAATCAGATACACACACCGATCTTGCAGCAGAGAGTCTACAAACCACGCTGAGCAATTTCAGGGAAAAGCAACGTGGGAGCCTCACTAGACCAAACAGAACCAGTAAAGCAAGTTATGCAATGGGGAGGCTCGCAGAGAGTGATGTGCACACCCTAAATCTCATCCTGGCTCCCTGCAATGCTGATGCCAGCTGGGAAAATAAGGTTTCATCCTGCGCAGAGCTATGCATTTAGATTATGTTTGAGCAAATATGTTTCCCTTTAAATGCTGGCATGCTCCTTTATCCTTTAGCTCCATTCCCATTAAAGATAAGCAAGTTAAGGCTGCCTAGTAGCAGTGATGATGCTTGTGTACTTCCAAAGCATCCTGCTGTCGCGTGTGGCTAAGTTATTTCAACGTAGTTTGCTTTCTTGCACAAGTTTTGTCAGCCCTGAATTTAACTGTCCATGAGGGCACAAAGCATTGTGTTTCTTGTGCTCTGTGCTTTGTGCAGACATTCCCCTCAGCTCCAACTGAGGCATAGTTATGCTGTAGTGGCAAGCAGAGAAACAGCAAACTTCACCTGCATCCCATGAGAAAAAAAAAGCAAGCATACACTGAATATGAACATTTATGAGCTGATTATAGATTTTGAGTCCTGAGTGCCTTCAGCTTTCCTTCACACACACAAACACACACACCCTTGCCTCTTCTCAGCATTTTGAGGGACTTCACTCCTTAATTTATTTAAAAGTTTCAGTCATTGGGTCCCTTGCTCCCTAAGCATGTAAGGAGCCTTCCACTTGATGCTTAAAGGAGCACTCATGTGAGGAAAGCTGACTGGGTTTAAAGCTTACAAGGTCAAAAGGCATCAATCTTTTACTTTGCAGAGGGACACATCTTTATGAGTGCATCTCCCCAGGTGGCATCAACAGCTTCTTGTCTCCTGTTTTTCCTTCATGCTCAGTGTTTGTCAAGCAAAAATAATAAAAAATAAAAATAAATTTTTAAAAATGATAGGCAGAGAAACAGAAATGTGGCAGATTCTGCTTACATCTTTTTTCACAGTTTTTCCTAACCCTTAACTCTTTTGATAGTTTGTATTCACTGTCTCACTTGACTGACACAAGAAACTCACTGTGGGGACAGAGGCTTCCCGTGAACTGAGCCTCGTTTCCATGGTGCAGAGTTTTCTAATTTCTTAAAAATAAAATCTTGTCTTCTGGGGTTACAGGTAGGTACAGCACTCGAGGAGCTCCCCCACCCGAGGGTTAGGAGCCTTGGGCAAACACGTCCCCCATCTGAAAAGCCTACCCTTGGCATCTTACAGCTGCTTGCCCTCTGATCCGACCCAGCAAACCTCAGCACTTTCCGGCTTGCATTTTAAGGTCACTGAACCGTTCCCGCAATCACAGCCCGGCGCGGCGGGGACAGCGGAATTTTAGCGGCTCCGGGCGCCCTTTACACCGCTGCCGCGGAGCGCTTCGGCGCTGGGAGACACCCTCCTCGCCCGCGGCCAGCCGCAAGCGGCTCCCGGGATGCTCGCCCCGGCCCCATCCCCGGCCTCGTTCCGCTGCGCCGGCACCACCGTGCCCAACTTCCCCGGGTCCCGCCGCCGCGCACCGGGGCAAACTTTCCGGAGCGGCACCCGCGGAGCCCCGCAGAGCCCAGCCGCGGAGCGAAGGGAGCGGGATGCGCCCGGCTCCCCAGGCAAACGCCTCGCTGAGGAAAGCCGCGGTCTGAGGGAAGCCCTGTGGGAGTCACTCGCATCCCCAGCCCCGGTGCGGCGGCTTCCTGCGGGCTGCGTCCGATCCCGCACCCCGCGGGCAGTCCGCGGGTCCCGCTGTCCCGGCACAAGCAAAGCACTCGTTCGGAGACCGGGGCAGGAGGGAGGGGAAGAGTCCCGGAGCCAGAAGCCGGCGGTGCCCGCGGAGAGAGGCGCGCAGGGCCCGCGGGCGGCACTCACCGATCCGCAGCACTTGCTGGCCGCTCCGGGGCAGGCCGGCCGAGGCGCAGAGCAACACGAAGAGGAGCCCCCCGCCGCCGCCGCCCGGGGCCGGGCGCAGGGGCAACCGCGCCGCACTCGCCATCCTCCGCGCCCGCCTCAGTTCATGCCGGGCTCCGCGGGTGCGGGGCGCGGGCGGCTACCCCCTGCGGGGCCGGCTGCGCGCTAACGCTCCGCGCCGCCCGCCCATGGCGCAGGGGTTCCGCGCCCGCCGCCCGCGCTCCCGCCGCTCCTGCGCTGCTCTGCGCGGCCACCCGCGGCTCCCGCCGCCCCGCTGCCCTCGCCCCCCGCCACCACCGCCGCCGAGAGCGGAGGGAGGGGCGGGAGGGGGCGGCTCCTCCTGCGGGGCGGCCCCGGGCGGGGCGAGGCGGCTTCGGGGGGTGACCGGGACGGGGGGAACACACCCGCGCACACACGCGAACTGTCCTGCTGCTGCCCGGCACGGCTCGACCCGCACGCTCGCAATCGGCAGGTGCGGGGCTGGGGCGGGGAGAGGGGTAGAGATGGTTCCTACCCTCGCCTCGCTCTGTGCTGACTGTTCTGGCCCCCTTGGGTCTTTCCCCGAAAGGCTGAAGGTCTCTCCTTAGCCTGGGGGGAGTTCTTCCCTCCCGGTCCGTCAGCTCCACGACTCCTGCTTTTTTACATCCTGATTTTATGGGAGTTTGAAATACAGACAATAGGCAAAGCTGGGATAGGAGGTCCCTGTGTCCGTGTGGCTCCTTTTGGAGGTGAGGGGCATAGAATAGGACCATGATGCCCGTTATTTGCAGGCTGAGAGTCACAAGTGGGGACCAGGTGGAAGGAAGGCAGCACTTTCTGGGGTGTGTTTAGTATCCTTGACCTCTGCAACCAAATGAGGGATGGGAATAACATCCCCAAAGTGCATCTTCCCAGACACAGCTGGACCTTCAGCAAGGCAACTGCAGAGGACTGCTCACCTGGGATTAGGGGTTCACAAAGCTCAAAATGATGAAAACTCAAGGCTATGATTTGAACCGTTGGACACAAGGATCATAATATTCACCATGATCGACTTGGCCAGCAGATCTCTTTTCCCTTGTGACTTGATGTCCTCGTGTAATTTATTAAATCTCAGGTTTAAACGTTAAGGAAAACTGAAAATGCTTCACTACAAAGTAAATAATGGGTCCTAAGCTGATCTGAAAAAAAGAAAAATACATAATAGAACAATTCCCACCTAGCAACAGAACTAAAATTACATAGCTGAGATCCAAAAATGAAGTAATTTAAATTTGTTTATTTTGTATTCCTCTCCAGTCTAACTATTGTTCCAGAAATTAACTCCTCGGAGCTGTCGCAGCACATACTGAAATGCAATGGAACTGCAAGTGTCTGCATCATATCTCCCAGTAAGTCTCTAATGTTTCCTGAAAAGTCTGCCTTTACTTTTTCTAGATTAATATAGGGTATTCAGGGCTTCTCATTGCAGAGATTCCCACCCAGGATACTAGTTAGTGCCCCACTTTACCTTTCTTACAGCACGTTTTACATGCATCTTGGAGAGTTTTTGCCCGTGATGTTTATTTTTTGTTTGTATACGAAAGATACATGACCTTTCCTTAGGAACAGGGAATCAGACACAAGCTCCCTGCCAGCCTGCAGGGTGACACAGCTACATTTCTCTTTAGCTTTCATGCCTTGTCTCTTGCTCCCTGCCACAGTGCTGGTGCATAGGTCAGCCCATGCTCCCTCTGGGGCCACCACTGCCCCACAGCTCAGTGTTTCAGCTGTGGATGTTGGCATCACTGCTCTGGCCCCGTGCCTGCTTTCACAGCAATACACAACCAGCTTCCCACATCTTTCTCCTATGAGAGTGACAGCCTCAGCCTGCATCCTTGCCTGTCTCATGCACATCACACCAGGCAAAGGTGACAATTGCATTAAACAACTTGTATGGTTAATAACTACCAGCGTACATTCTCATTTAGGGGACAGACAAGGAAGCCATCAGTCCACCCTGGATAACTGAAAGGCCTGGTCACTTTCACAGTTTTATAAGCTGTCATTACCTTTCAAATCACTGGGCATGAAAGAAGACATACATCTCCTAATTTGGGAAAATCTCTGCCACTGAGCAATGGCTAATTACAGTTACCCTTCAGGTGCACATTCATCCACTATACAAACCCATGCAGTTGAAGTAGCTCTGACTGGACTGGCAAGTTTCATTTTCACAGTCACACTGGCATGGCAAATAACAGTGATACAACAGCAAGTACCATTTTCCAAAGGGAAGTCGTATTAGTTCCACTTGACTGAGGAATGGTACTATTTTTAAGGAAAGAAAAAAAAGTTTCATCAGGAAAATACACCTAGTGATATTTTCAGAATCACTCATCCTCAAGGTAAATGGATTCCTGAAAAAGTCAGACACCTCAGCATTGCTTTCAGTGAGATAACATTTGACCACAACTACATGCTTTTGAAAATGCCACTGGTTTTAGTCTTCTGCTTCTCTGAAGCCTTTAAGAACAGGGACTGAAGAGAATGGGGAAAATCAGAGCTTGTAAATAACTGCAAGAGGTTGGAAGAGGTCTGCAGACACTTGCTACCAGTAGTAGAAACCTGAACAGCTCAAACTCTTCTAGCCCCTTGTGGCAGGAGTGGCTCATAGGAAACTTGAAAGACTCTCAGATTCTGCTTCAAGGTGTGGGCAAGGGTTACCAAGGTTGTATCCATAGATTCATACATAAAGAGTGATGGCCTTAAGAAAACTACAAATAGCTATGGAAAAATTAATATTGGCTCTGATTCTGCAAAGACCAGACAAAATTTATAATGATAAATAGTCCGTTTGCTGTTGTGGAAGATCTATTTTATTCCCAGTTTTTATCTTTTTATGTATATACCCCTGTGTACTCTACTGACTAAGCACACATGAAGTGCAAGGTTGTGTTTTCACAAACCTTCATAGGAAAACTGGGGGAAGAGAAGAGGGCTTTTAAACTGTACACATTGAGATTAAAAAAAAAAATTCCTCTTCTGAAATAGTTCTGAAAAAAAAATTAGAATTAGAAAGGGACAATTTTGAAACACAAAAGAACAGAAAAAGTTTTAAACTGACTGAAATTTCCCTGGACATATCTTCCTGGTTTCTAATTTCACAGTAAACTCTAATCCATACAGCTTTTTTGTTGCTTACAGCATAGTAAATCACCCAGTAAACTCTATCCCACAAAATCATAGCATGCTTTACAAGGAGAGATTTTTTATTTCTGGATGATATTTTAAAATGAAAACTCTCAATATAGTTCATCTTGCTAGTCTCCAGTTATCAATATCCTCAAATCTTTAATCTTCTTTTGGATGCTGTTCAGAAAGTAGAAGAGGGGGAAAAAACACAGGTCTCTTACCAATCTTTTTTTATTATTATTTTTTCCCCAGTTAAGCAGGTTTGAATGCCCAGATCCTTAATATGTGAGATGTTATTTAGGTCATACTGCTTGCCATGTTTGCTTACTAATTCCCTGCATTGCCATTATACAGTTGAATTTATTAGTAAGAGATTTAGAAGTTTTTTCCATCTCTCTTTAACAGCATGTTACCAAAACAGCACTGAATTTCATGTAAGTGAGGGGGTCAACTTCATTTCTAAACTTATAAATGGTAATACACAATATTTTTACTGAAGCACAAGACATAGGAAAGTAAACACAAATTATTACCCCAATGAAAATAGAACCATGATAACGGAAATTTTAAACATCATATTTTGAAATGCTCATTTTAGTTCAAGTACTCTTTTTATGGTCCCAAACTCATAAATGCAGTTCTCATCTTTCAAAAATCTTTTCACTAAAAATGCTACAGTGAATCTCTTAACAAACTAACATTGATCCACTCTATTGAACCAGACTAACATTAATCTGCAAAACTCCTTTTCCCTGAGCAATATATACTTTTATCCACCATACTATTTAGCTAAAAGACATAAATAACTGCAGCTGAAATGCAACCCACTGAAAACCTTTCTTAGCTCCTTTTATTTATTTTTTTTCTATATATGATACACTGCAGACATTTCAAAAGAGAAAACTTTTACTATATATACATGGAATATCCTGGCATATCTTCCACTAAAGAAGAACATTTTATCAATTCTTGCTTAGCCACATTAATAGATGCCTAGAAAACTAAAACAAGGGGATTCAACATGAGCTTCCAACATTTTAATAAGAGAAATGCTTCTGACCTGAGAAGCTTAATGTCATATTTCCTTTTTACAGAAAAAAAACCAACCAACTTTTAGCAGATAACACAGAGGGGAGGGAAGAAGAATTAATACTTTTTTTCATTAAACTGCACTGTTTCCCCAGTGCATATTTAGCTTTTCTGCTATTGAGTTACTATTAATTATGAGTAAGATGGTGGGGTAAATTAATACCTGTTCCAAATCTTTACCCATTATTATTTAAATGTGTCCTAGCTCATTTTTCTCCTTCCACACTTATTTCAAAAGAGTGACTTAAATGTCAAAAAGACATTATTTTTCTTTATTATTGTAGTACCCCAGCACTGATGAAATCACCTGGGAGCTGAGGGAGAAAGGATATTATGAACCTGGTATTTTCTGCCCTATTCTTCTTGGATTGACAAGAACAAGAGAATCAGTTCCCTTGATTCTCCAGAAATATGGGTTTTTTTCCTGCTCTGATGTAGTCAGCAGAACAAGAAGATCTGGAAGAACTTCTGCTTGCCTTCTTTAGGATGCCAACAGATAGTTCACTTCTTACTACCAGCTGGAACAGCTCTGGGATGGTAGGTACTGCTCTGTTTCAGCAGATCCTAGGAGTTAGTGCAAACTTTGGAGGTCCCTTAGAAGTTCCCTGCTCTTTTCCACAGCTTGTCTTGTGTGTTATGTAGCTCACTCCACCCAGACTGAAACCACTACAGTGGGACTAGTATCAAGGAGTGCCAAGAGAGGTTCTGACATCTGCAGGACTTTTTCCACTCTTCCACAGACATGTTTCAGGATTTGGGGAAAAAAAATACCCATTGCTTAAGAAAGGCTGCACATTTGCTCATAACAATAAATTTTTCATTTTAAACATGTAAGATTTATGTTTGGATAGCTTGCATTATCACTCGTGTAGCACCTGGCAAAATTAAATTCACAGAGAACTGCAATCTTTGTTTTTAAGGCTCTGCATTCTAAGGATTACAGAAACAGTGTTTGCTCTCAGAATGTTTTTGTCTTTCACCTGGCATTTGTATGGTTTTATATACCCATGTATTCATATATTTTATATAGCCACAAATAATAATATGAGACATGCTGTATGTAATTAAAAAAAAAAAAAAAAAAAAAAAATATTGGATTTTGTTTATGTGTATGGATAAACAGGT
>JAOEGS010012017.1:8489-35997 GCA_025447755.1 Corythornis vintsioides | reverse complement strand
CTTCCTTCCTTCCTTCCTTCCTTCCTTCCTTCCTTCCTTCCTTCCTTCCTTCCTTCCTTCCTTCCTTCCTCCTTTTCTTTTTTTTTTTTTTTCTGAGAAGCTTCTCTTAGAAGTTATGTCAAAAATATAGTTTCAAGGTAACCTTCTCTGGAAGTTTATGCTTTTTAAAGAAAACAGCTATGGCTTTTTATAGGGTCCCAAAATGATCCTTTGTGCAATGATGCTACCAAACCTGGACCTGCCGGTCTGGGAAATGGGAGAAAACAAACCAGCATTACACAGCCTGTGTTTTCCTAATGAATGGCATAGGATCAATAAATAAATTTCTATAATCTTTGAAATCTCTGCTTTTTCCTAGGAATTTGTTGTTTCCCCTCCTCCCCCCCCTCCCCCCAGCTGCTTTTATTGAAATTGGCTGCAAGTGGCATCTAGTTCTCCAGGGACTTCAGTTGATTTTCTTGGATGACAAAATACCTTTTTCATCTTATTGCCATGAAGCAGAGACCAGGGCTAAACTGGGGGATTTCAATAGGACAGCCAGGGGGAGTCCAGTTTGCTAAGAGAGGCCTCAGAGCTATTGCTGGAGGACAGGACAACTGTCCAGCCCTGGGGACAGGGAAGTTACCAGGGTCTAGCAAAAGGAACAGGGTGCCAGAAACACATCATTAAGCAGGTGAGTGCAGCCTCTCTCCTCATTTTCTCCACGGCAGGGTAACCTATGCCACTCAGTACCTCCTCTACAGCAGACCATCCAGCTTCCTGTTTCCAAAGGTGTGTCCAAGCCATCAAGGATATCATGAAAGCTGGGATAGACATACAGAGTAAAAATACTGTGAAGAAAGCTAATAGATGACTCTGGAATTTCTCAGGCAGTTTTCAAGGCCATCTAATGGTGTGGTTTTTTTCACCAACTTCTCACTATCGGCTGCCCCAGGCCAAACTAGCGATTTTAATGCAAGCTGGGACAAGGTCGGGCTCTTAGGAAGCCCGGGTGGGGAAAGGCTCTTACCCTCATGCTGACAGCCCTGCTCCTGAGTTAGGCTAGCATCCCTTTGTCACAGGTTGCCGTGGCTTGAGCACATCCCGTTGTTGCCTGCGTCCTTTCCAAATAATTTTAGACCCGATCTCATGACTGAAGCCCATTACTGGGTCCCCGCCGCTGCTCAATACGCCGACATCAACGTGTCTCGGCTTTGCTTTGCGCACCGGGGCCCCTTGCGGAAGCACCCGAGGAGGTGCCGTGACGAGCCGAGCCGCGGCACCGCCTCGCCGCTGCATGCAGAGGGCCCTAGTCGCGCTCGGCAGGAGCATCCTGGAGCTGCCTCTTCCCTTTGCCGCTCAGGCCAGCCACGGTACCTGTTCACTGGGGCAGGCGCCCTGACAGCAGCGGTCACCGGCCGCAGGTGGTGCCGGACAGCCCGGAGGGCACCTTGGCTAGTGGGAGGGGGGTGGGGACGACGGGGCTGCGGCGCGGCTGCCCGCCCCTCTCTCCCTCCCTCTCTCTCCGTCAGACGGGCGGGGAGCTGCGGCGGGCGGGAGCAGTGGGGCGCAGCCGCCCGGGCTGCACCGGGGATGCGCCGCGGATGCTGGCACGGAGGTGGGCGCTGAGCGGCGGCGCTGGGGCGCGCACGGGCGGGGCGCCGGGGTCTGCGGCCCGGAGCAGCGGGACAGGCCGCGCCGCGGAGCACCGGGTGGTTCCGCGTGACGGAGCCGGGCCGCGGCGGCACCGGGCCCTGCGGTGTTTGCGCGGCGCGGCCAGGTACCAGAACGGACGGCGGGGTGCTGCGGTGCCGCGGTGAGAGGCGGGAGCGGGCCGGGGCGCGATGGCGGCGGGTCCGGTGCCGGGGCTGTGGCCTGATACGGTGGTGGTTGCTGCGGGCGGCCACGGGGCCAACCTAGAGCATCGGGACCTGAAGGGGACGGGATTACGTAACTGCCTCTGCGCAGCGAGATGCGCCGGCCCGGCGGCTTCATTACCGCTCCCCGAGGTGACAGTTTTCCCCTCCCATGTAGAGCAATTTAAAAAGCCCTAATAAACTGCCTTGTCTGAGAGAATGAATGGTAGCTCAGGCATTACTAAGTTGATAGGCTCCTAACAGGGTATATGGTTCTTCATGCTGTCTCTCTCAAAAACGGCAGGAATGGTCTATGTTCCCAGCGTACTAGCAATGCTGCGAAACCCTTACAAGTACTTTGTATATGCATGGATTCGTTGCAATAGTTATTTGGCAATCATCTCTTTGCCAGAAGTGCTGACGCTTCCAGTGGCCATCTGACGTGGGTTTTGCCATTTGCCTATGATTTAATTTTATAGCTGCTTTAGCGTGCTGCAAGGTTGTAGTGTTGATATTCTTCCCAAAAGCTTCAGCAATGCAGATGCTGTGGTCTAATACTAACTGAAACAAAAGGCCTTCCTGTATGTCCGGGAGTGAATTAGGAATCCAAGGTCGAATGCAAACTGCCGTGCAACTTACATGAGGTAATGTAACAGAACAAAAGTATTCACAAATCTGATAGTTTCAGTGAAAAGTGTTTCTTAAATAGACTCTTACTCTGTAGATGAAAAAATTGTGCTTAGTGAAGGTGTGAGGAAATGGCTATTTTAGGAATACAATTAACAGTATCAGTTCAATTTTAATGGGGCTAGTACATTTAATTGCATTCCTAACATTTTCTATTCTTCAGATGATTAGCTTGCAGAACGATACCAGCTCAAAGATTAAAATCTCATCAAATATCTGATGGTTTCTGTAGAATATAATTGTGTTTGGTTTATAATAGTTCTTTGCTAATAACCAGGCTTTGCCCATATAACTAGATACAATAATTACATTCTTTTTAATCTTTGTATAAATGACATTACCTTGACTTTTGGAAGTTAGGCAGATATGGTTTTTATGGATCACAATCTTATACATTGAATAAAACATTTTTCTTTATGTATATAGAATAGAGTTTTCTTTTCCTTTAAAAACTACGT
The DNA here is from genome assembly GCA_025447755.1 of Corythornis vintsioides. Taxonomy (NCBI): domain Eukaryota; kingdom Metazoa; phylum Chordata; class Aves; order Coraciiformes; family Alcedinidae; genus Corythornis; species Corythornis vintsioides. The sequence goes on along the minus strand of JAOEGS010012017.1, from coordinate 33,017 downwards.
AAGAGGAGGACTACTTTCTATTTTCTATCCATTTTAGATAAATTAACAGATGTACACAACACTTACTATTAAAAATACCCCGAAGCGCTTTATATTTAAACTACCTTTTCTGTATAAGTAAGTGGCAGGATGTGTATCTGGAAAAAATAAAAAAATTCAGGATTTGCGGCTGAAGACCCCCTGATTATTTTCCCTTGTTAGTGAGAGCTGGAAGAGGTACCTCTTGTACTGTAGTTGCTCAAGCTCGCTTCTTCCACTTCCTGTTAGTTTGCTGTTATGCTTCCAAATCCTCTATAGTGCTTGTGAGCTGTACTATTAGTGGTCTTGTTAGCAGACTATTACTGTCCTTTTTTTTGGTTCTTAGTCCATTCTGGGAGCTTGTTCATAGATCACTGTGATGCTCCAAGTTTCTATTGTGGCTCCTGAGTTTGCCTCAGCTCCACCCAGGAGGAACAAAATACTGTTTTGCCTACTTGTCAGAACAGGTGTAGTTGTTTTTATTTTTGGTTTGTTTGTTTTTTTTTTTCAAGTGCTCTTGAAAGGGCTGTGCTGTATACGCTCAGCTGTGTGTTTTATGCAAACATAAAGAAGCGTGTTTGCTCACAAATTTTATAGTTATTGTGTAACTGAGCAATCATTCAGACCTTACTACAAAGCCACCATGGATGTGGAAAGATGAAGCCTTGTAACTTCCTCAGTAGGAGAGTCTCCTACCTCCTGCTCTATTGCAAGTGCTGCTGGAGACAGGGGCTGCTCTCCTTTGCCTCTTCCTTCAATCCACGCTGGAGTTGAAGGCAGTGTATGTTCACAGTACTGCTTTGTTTTCCTTCAGTCTTTTGACACATGTCTGTGTGTGGGATACGTGAAACATGTATTTCTTCTGAGGTATGGTCTGCCACTGGATTTCTCAGTGTGACGTAATTTATTATTTTTGTTCTTGTTTTGTCAAATACATGAGATACCACCATGGCTTTTCTCAGGGGATTTAAAAATTATTTATATAATCCTTTAGATTCCTGAGTATATACGCTTCTATACTGTGTGGCTTTGTCTCAGGAGGGATTGTATTTCTTAAGAGACATTAGTCCTCCAGGTCAGCCCTTCTGTGTCATACTGGAGAACCTGCTATCACTGCTACTGGTATTGCAGTGGGAGACAAAAAGAAAACTGACAGCGCTTCACTGCTGCTGATGTGTATGCGTGTGTGTGTGTCTGTTTTTAATGTGTGTATATGTATACAGTAAGCCTATCTTAATGTTTTAATTATTAATAATTGTCTATTACCCTTATCTTTCCTAATATTAAAAAAAACCCAAAAAACAAAAGAAAACAAAACACTGAAAAATTGAAGCAATTCCCAGAGGTTTCTGGTGGACGTGAGGATTGCTAGTTTTGAAGTTTTTGACTACACTGGGAAAAGGCAGTAGTTTCTGCAGATAATTTTCATGGGAAATATTGTTCTAGGCAATTGTGCTTCTAAAAGGAATTTCTCCAGGAATTTCCTTCAGGCTTGTCTTTCTTTCTTAAGCTGAGTTTAATGAGACTAAAAAAGAAATACTCATTCTTCTCAGTGGAATACTAAAGTAAATGCTTACTTTTTTTTTTTTTTTGATCTTGGTTGATTTTTTTGTATCAAGATATGCAACTGCAACAGGTACTATGTACAAATGAAAGTAAACATGCTCAGGCCATGTAAGGCATGTTGGATTTTTGGCACACACAAAACATAGCTTTGGTGATAGATAGGGAAGCTCTCCAGCAGCAAGAAGTCTAATGATGAGCAAGTTGCATAATGAAGTGCCAGATACTGTGAACTGAATTTGGTTATAATATAATGAAATATTAGGCAATATGAAATTATAGAATCATTGAATGCTTTGGATTGGAAGGCACAAAGCTTTAAAGGTCATCTAGTCCAGTGAGTGAGCATCGACATCTTTAATCACAGAATCACAGAATGTTAGGGGTTGGAAGGGACCTAGAAGATCATCTAGTCCAACCCCCCTGCCAGAGCAAGATCACCTAGACTAAGTCACCCAGGAATGCATCCAGGTGGGTCTTGAATGTCTCCAGAGAATGAGATCATGTTGCTCAGCCCCATCCAACCTGACCTTGGATGTTCCTGGGGATGGGTCATCTACCACTTTCTTGGGCTACCTGTTCCACTGTTTACATGTTTCACATTTTATTTACTCACTGTAAAAAAAAAATTTTAGAAAACCATTGGCCTTTTTTCTATTATTATGATTGTGTTTATGTTATGAATGGAGTTATGTATGTACATTTGTAATTAATTTCACTATCTCCATACCTAGGTTTTCCAAGCTGTAAGTACAAACCTACAGCTTTCAGGTATTTCCTGTAAGTCAGAATACAGATGTGAATAGAGTTAAAAGTTTTCTTGAAATGCTGTATATCCCAGTGAATGGTGTTTCTAGGATATTCCTCTTTCAGGGTTGTTCCTTTCAAAAGAGCTGAAAAAATGTTGGAAGAAGCTTTTGTTGCTGACAGATGATAAGCCAGTGAAAGGGAGGACAGCTAAATGTCAAATGGAAGACAAGAAAAGACCATGGAAATTATTGTATATAGACAGTCAAACTTGTGTCTTTTAGGGAAACTTCTGGGCTGAATAGACTCATTAAGATACTAAAGGAGGACAAAAGTGAGCAATACCAAAATATGAGAAACAAATATAGAAAGATTTAAAAACAGGGTTGAAGTGTGGTGGTTTTTGGTTTTGGTTGTTTTTTTTGTTTGTTTTGTTTTTTGGTGGATGTTTTACTTTTTTATGGATGGTTGGACCAAGTGACATCCAGAGGTCACTTCCAACCTATATTTTTCAGTAATTCTGTTTTGGCATTAAAAGCAAACTACAGACACTACTGCTTTTTTATTTACCATGAAATATGGATGGTGGTTAGAAAATCTGAAATACATTTTCTGGAGTATATGTTTTAATCCTGCAGAATTTCCAGCTAGTTTAGGAGCTGGTTTCAAGTAAAATGTGTCAGTACGTGCTGAGGGCTATATAAAGTTGTGAGTGGTAGCAGCAGGGAGGGAGATGCTGAATTTCCAAGCTTGCCTTTCTGAGAAGGCTACAGACGGCTTGTTTAAATGGTTTCAGTGTGAGCCCCTTCATCACCAACTCAGAAACCTAAAAAAAGATTGTATCTCATTACTTGTTGCCTGTAACTTTAAAACGAGATGCATTGAAGGAGGAGGAAGTTTGAGATGGAAGAGTAGGAGGATGGGTCTGCAATTTACTGCAGTTGTAATGTCCTAAAGATTAGGAGAGTTTTATAATGATCCTTAGAAATGCCTCACTGTAGCAGAGAGAAGAGCTCCATTTTGAAACCGAGTTAAATAATTTCCTTGTTTTTTTTTTTTTTTTTGAGTTCCTTAAAGGTGAATATATTTTAATAGTACTTGAGAGCACTTAAAGGAAATAATGGATACATTATTGAGACATAAAGATATCTCTAGTTGATTGTGAGCTTAATACAGAGTTGCAGTAACTTCAAGTAGCATGTGTTGTACTGCATTAGATTCAAAGATTAAGTTTTCTACCAAAAAATCAATTTCTTTCTGGGAAACTTGGTTCTCTTGCTGTTTCCTTGTGGGAGGATGGTATCTGTATTTCTAGCAGAGTGCAGTCTCTGGGCATCTCTTAAAATTTTGATGTTTCCTTAGTTGAATATTTCACACTTGTGGAATTTCAGCCCTCCCCACACTCTAGTGAATAATTTCTTCCTTATTTTGAGTTGCTGGGAATCAGGTGGATAAGATGAATATACCCAGAATTTAGCAGATAGGAAATACAGTCTTGTTTATGAGCTCAGTGTGATCTGTCTGCTTGCATTCACAGCTCTGCTAAACAATGAGTTTTTTTTCCCCTTGCCTAAAGAAAAGGCTGTATGAAATGTGTGCTGTGGGCTGAAGGCTGCCTGCTCAGACAGAGCAGATATTGGTTACATCTGTCCAGCTCTAGCCAATTAACAGTCGTCACCAGGATTTCGGTAACTCTGCGCTCTCATCCCAAATGTGTTATAGGAAGCGTGAAGTTAGCAACAGTTACAGAACAAAGTTTAATTGGTGAGACCTTTGAAACCTCATCTGCCGAGAAAGCACCAAATAATTAAACAGTAGCCCCAGTTGTGTGGGATGAGGGAGCATGATGTGGGATGTGCACATACCTCTGAAGGCTGAGCTGGAGGGGAACAGCCTGTTGTGAGGTCCAGGCCACCAGCCAGTACTTGGGCACGCTGAGCAGTTGGAGTGAGCATTTTGGTTCTCCAGGGTCTCCAGTGGCAGTGTCACCTGGACCTTGATCTGTGAATGTCACAGAATAGACAAGCTGGAACAGAAATGCCTGTCCTGTTTTTGGTTAACAAAACACAATCAGATCATGTGACACCCTGTGCTGTCTTTCTGTTCTTGCAGCCACCCCACCCTGATCCCCTGTGACAAACCTCACAGGTGATGTTAAACATCAGTTGATGTTAAACAGGATTTGGGTAAAGAGAAGTTCCTGTGAACATCTTACAAGAACGGTTCCATGCTGGTGGTTTGTCTCCCCGTTTCACCTCTGCTTTCGGCATTTTTCTTTTGTGTGTGAGATCAGCCTAATTCTGCAGTGGGACCACAGATGGGCTTTTGTTCCTGTTTCTACTGAATGAGCATTTTTATGTGCGACCTACTCAGGGTTGCATGACACCCTTGTACTCTTGTTCAGGAAAACAACTTTTAAGTGTTTCTTCCCATCCTGTCTTTGAAAATAAAATTCAATCTTATTTTAAAAGTAATGGCACTGTGATTTGAGAAATGGGAGAGAAATAAGTCCAGATAGACTGTGGCTCATCTTCTCCATTTATGATTTTTGGGGTTTTGGCCACAAGATAGAAGTTTCTTCAATTAATTTGTTTTCTAGAGTAGGAAAGAAAGTGGTAGAGGGCAACTTATTTGCTTTTATACCTTTATATTTAAGGTGCCAGTTAGACATGTTGCCATCTGGTAAGGACTGATCTTCTGGGGAAACTGGAAAGGCAAAATCATGGAGAACTACAGAAATGTCAACAAATGTACCAGATAAAGGGAGTTTCAGCTTGCAAATGGCAATTTGGAATGGTTAGTTCAGTGACAAATATTTCTGAGTGAAGTGGGTCTGCTGGGTTAGAAGGTGGTGGCTGATAGGGGAGATGATACTTAGTTAAAAAAAAGCTTTAAAATAAAACAGCTTGTTAAGATCTGAAACTGACAGTTGGGGTTGTCTCAGGGTTACTCTGACCCCAAGGTGACACATGCATCCCTCTGGGAAGTACTTATGTCTCTTTCATGTTTGAAGTCTGTTTCTTAGTTTTAATCTGTTTCTGGAAAACAAGCTGTCTTCAGAAAATGTATGCAGAAGACAAAAGAATGGGAATTACATAAATTGTAGCCTATAGGGTACTCAGAGGACGAGTCTGGATGTAAAATATTGCTGTGTCCCTGGTACTGGAAGGTTAGATTTGTAGCCATACCACTTCTGTGTCTTTCACTGTAATAGTTGATGATGCATAAAATCTGTCTTCATTTCCCCCTGTTCCTGTCAGGTGAATGCAGTTTGTCTTTTCAAGTTCACTTGTACCTGACAACTGTGCTTTTTTGTGCATGTAACTTCTGGTAGCTATGGTCAGGTCATAGTTGCTACCTAGTTTAAATGTGTGCCATAATTATGGACAAAAATAACTTATTATCTGAAAAAAAATAAGTTCCATGACTCTCCTGAACTGTGAGCTATATTTGTATGGGTGGGTAGGTATACTGTGGGAACTTAAATGTAAAATAGATGGTGTTCCACTGAGCAGGCCTCTCTCAGTCCTTCCTATGATGGCTACCATAGCCTACACAGAAACCCTGTGGTCAGTTTGCGATATATGATTCAGAGTGGCATGCAATGCAAAATAATAATAAAAAAAAAAAAAGGCAAGGTATTTTCTTTAAGTAGCTGCACACTCTGTCCCTTCCCCAGTCAGCATAAATACAGTTGTGTGACAGAGCTTATCATTAATAATTAGTAGCTTCTCTAATACAATATTGCTCGTGTTTTCTTGTGAAATCTGAGTCAAGGATTAAGGTTTCTTGGCTCGTAGCTCCTGCCCTTGCCAGAACAGCCGTTGTGTGTCCATCTGCCTAAAGAAGAGAAAACGTGCTACAAGTAAAAATTCATGAGCCACACTAGGAAGAGGAGTGAGTGGCAGATTCTTGGGATTTGTAAATGTTAAAGGAAAATTAATAATTTTTATAATTTTGTTTTGAAAATATTTTGGCCAAATCAATGTAGCACGAATGTATGAACAGTTAAGTTCAGATAGAGGAGGTGTTAAACCAGCCATATTGTAATCACTTGGCATTTCCTAAAGGTGTGATATTTTTCTTAATGCTCTTAGGTTTTATGTTTCCCACTTGAAATGTCTAGACCAGTTCCCCACAGGCTGTGTAATAGATCGCTGTTCATAGTTCTCCTGACATTTTGTGCCTTTTTGATTGCCTCATTTTTCTCCTAACTGTGCCATCTTTATAGATCCAAATATAAACTTGTCCAGTGTGATGTGTACACTTCCTAATAGCTGAAATATTTTTCAAACTGTTGATGCATTGCACCAGGGCTGTGCACAGGGTGGAGGGAAAGGAACACTCCCTTTAGCTATGATACCTGCTGGCTGTCCAGCCCAGAGCTGTGCTGGCGCTTGGCTGCCAGCTTGTGGTGCAAATATACTGTGGTTATATTAGCTGGCTCCCGCTACTATACGCTATTTCTGGTATAATTACTTTCTGATACATTCATTGTTAGATTTTTTCCTCAATTCTTGAGAATTTTGAGAGATTTATTTAGTATCTGCAAATTTTTATGCTTTAATCCTAACTTTGTGAGCACATTAACTCAATAATTTTACATAAAGCTATCAAATAATGTCAGTCATAAACCTGTGCTGTGTTTATTATTCCATATACTATTTACAACTTGAATTGTTTTTAAGTTGCACAGCATTCTTTTGTATAAGTTTATATTGACTTTGTAATTTGCTATGTTTTCTTCATTCTTTTTTGCCTTGTTATTTGTAGTAAGTTGGTAAAACTAATTCCAAAGATGCAGTAAAGAGTAATGCTATGTAAGCAATAGCTAGAGACTAACAATAAGCACTTGATAAACATGGTGATGTTCCCTTGAGGATAACAAAAATTTCCAGTATACATCACTTGAAGGAGCTTTAAACCAGAACTATTTATGCTGGGATTGCTGTAAATTAGGCTCACAGCTCTCTCTAGATAAGGGGCAGTATCACGTAACACAGAAGTTTTACTTCTTGATGCCACTGCCTGTGTTCAATGGTAAGATCGCTATCCTTTTTTTCTTTCTTCTGTTCTCCTGCTTTGTCTGGTTGTGGACACCAAGCTCACTGCTGAGAAGTGCAGGATGTTCTTGCAGAGGGCATGACACCTTTATTCATTTCAGACTTTCATATCTCTGGCAACATTCCCATGTTGAAAGCTGATGGAAACAAACTGCTCTAGAGGTTGCAGATATCTAGAGGAGTGTGTACTTCTGCTTTCTTGGTGAGTTTGCTATGAAAAATGTGTTAACACTATGTGATATAACACTGACAAACACCAGTTCTCGATAAATCTGTTTATACATGAAATTTAGTTTCTAACACAGAAATAATGATGAATGAAAACTAATTTCAAAGCTTTTTTTTTTTTAAAGACAAGTGCACCAGGAGTATGTTCATTACTTCTCTGGGTTTCCAGCACTGAGATGTGCTTTCTCAGCTCTTGCCTGATAAACATTCAGTGTCCCCCCTGGGAACACAGACACATCCCCTTGTCCACGCTCCTGGTGGTTGCTCTTCTCCAGCTGCCTCTACTGCATCACCACTGATGGAGTTTTCTGTGCTTCTCCCGAGGGTCTTTGCTATCAGCAGATCCTTCTTGGGGCCTGTCAGGGACTGAGAGAATAAGAAAGAAAAAAAAACCCTTGGAGAACAAAATGCCTGGAAATTCACAATGTTAAGCATGTCTAGAAAAATCAGTTGTTTTCCAAACAGACCTTATGTCTAATAGCAGTGTAAGGTGCCATTTCTCAATGCAGGAAGTGAAATATATTTGCACTTTATGTTGGTGAACTCTGTCAAGGTGGGTTATACATTTCAATCATGCTGAAGCAGATTTAAGCCTAATGGTACAACTTCCAAATGCAGGTTTCTCATTTAGGAGGACAAGTCTGAATAGAAATAAATGTATACATGTACTCTGAGATCCAGAAAGTAATTCAAGCAGTCCTTTCTGGGGTTTTTAAAACAAACTCAGTATGCTGCAAAAATGACTTTCAATTCTTTAGGCTCCCACAGATTGCAGCACAGAAAATCGATATGTTTTCAGTTAATGTCAATTTTTTTCACTAAAGGATAAATGAGGAAGCATGAGGTTTCCAAGCTTCTCTGACTATTTTGTGCTTCCCAGACATCTAATCTTTATTTATATTTTGTATAATGAGTACTTAGTGTTTGGCACTTTATTCTCATTGACAGTCATTGCTTGTGTTTAAGAGTTAAATAATTATGGAACTGTGGTGCATTTTGTTTGAGGAAATTGAACTTCCCAAGAAACTGAAAATGGTCCCAATCACGAGTTAGTTTTCTGCTCCTTCAGTAATGTAATAGCTTGAGTTATATTTTTGAAATTTTTCAGTGTTTAAGTGTGGAGGGCTTGTTCTTCAGTTTAATTTTTATAAACTGAAATGTTATAATTTACATATCCCTGAACAAAGATAGCTAGCCAAATGTTTTGTTTTTGTTTTTGTTTTTTTGTTTTTGTTTTTTTTTGCTTGTTTTAATGATATTCTAGATATCCCTATACACATATTTTGATTTTTTAAAAAAAATTTCTGAAGTAAATACTTTGCATTTCTATTTACATAGATTTATCAAGAGGAGCAGTGGCATGATCAAAGGGTCGGAAGTGAAAAAGAGCAAGTGTAAATGTTTGTTTTGCTTATTATTTCCAACATGTTATAGGTGATCCTGCTTTTGGAAGGAGTGCTGGACTTAGTAATCTCTAGAGGTCCCTTCTAACCCCTAACATTCTATGATTTGCAGAAGGAGGCAACAGCATTTGCTCTGCCAGATAAGAAGTAGAAAAATTAAATACTTCAGGTCAGTGGTACTGCATTCTAGGACGAGCTGGATTTTGCAAATAATGATGTTAGAGTTTTCCTAAAGTTCCTCTCATAATGTTTGCTTTTACTGTTGCTGCTAAGATATAAGAGCCACGTCCCATGTTAGCAGGGTTAGACAAGCACCGTGGCATGAAGTGTCACTTGATGATCTCTGAAAGACCTACATCAGTAGAAATGGGGAATGTCTATCTCAGGACAAGGTTATGTGGAGAACACAGATGTTCAGCATGCGGGGTGAGAAACCTAAGGCAGAGGGAGAATATTTCCCCCGTGGGTTTTGGCTGATGGGAGATTGCAGCGGGTGGCTCTGAATGAGTTTCTAGAGGCGGAAGCGTGGGCTGCTTCAGGCAGCACCTGCGACGGGGCTTGTACGTGCAAACCTCTGGAGCCACATTCTTTGCTGAGCAATCTTGCAGCGAGCTGAGCAATGCATTTTAGGTTTGTTCTTTTCATTGTAATTAACACTGTACATACTTCACTACATTTTAGTACCATGTTACTGTTGTTTCTGTGCACAAACCCATTATTTTCTTATCTTTGTTATTAAACTATGAGACAAAGTCAGTGTTAAAGAGAAATGCATAAAGGAGAAAGTAAAAATTAAGCAAACAATTTCAAGTGCTGTTACTAGATTTAAAAGAATATGACATTTTACAAGTAATTTCAAAAACTAAAACTTAAATATTTGAAAGGAATGGATGGTAGACTTCAAATAATAAAATTTGTTTGTCAGTTAACCTGTTATCTGAGTAGGGTCGTGTAGAACTGGAGACCAGTGCTCTGCACAGCTGTAGGGAGAGTTTACAAAAAAAAAAAAAAAAAAGAAAAAAGAAAAAAAGGAAGCGTGGGAAGTAAATTTCCTTATTTTCCCAAATGCATGGGTGAAGCTATGCGTGGTAAAATAGATGCAGTTCTCCTCCTTCAGGGTGCTTGTTAAAAATCAGAGAAAGTAAGGATGAATGTGAGATTTTCTTTCCAGAACACTGCAGTTTCCAACTGAGTATCTGAAGCGGGGTTTTCTTTCAACCTCTCTCCATGTTAATCTGCCTTTTAGAATTCTTATAGTTGGGAAGCTGTCCCAAAACACTTATTTGTTAGATGTCACTATGTAGCATTAATACAATTAACCTTACAAGTCCTTTTTTCTTCCTTAGCATATTTTCCTGATAGTCTTTCAGGAATTATTTTACTGCTGGTTTTGGATGCTGATTAATTTTGGAACAGGTATTGCATACAGCAGGGGAGTTTCTCTTCTGTGTCAGTTTAGAGAATTAGTTACCCTTACAGTTGGAGTGAGATCTCCTCCAAAGGAGGAAACAAAATTTGTGACAGAACTTGAAAGTTGATATTGAGATAAAGTAAGTGTAAAGGTTAACAAAAGATTTTATGATGTTTGAGTATTAAATTGTCCTAAAAAACCCCAGGCTAAGTTAAGTCTCTTTGTTCATTCAGTGGCAATATACACATTATTAAGAAGTTTCAATTGAAAAACATCAACTAGGTCTCACTTTTGAGTAGACATTTGATACTTCAGTCCTCTGGTGTAACTTTCTGATGATGTATTTATTTGTCAAAATGACACTTCTATGACTGTTAATGCATACTATTTTCTTTTTTTGAGATGAGCTTTAAGTATAAATAAATATATCACAAAATATTTTCACTGTCTAGATGATACATGACTAATAGTCAGTGCAGTCCAACATTTTTTTTCTAGGGAATTTAAAAATACTGAGTTGCCCTGCTTATAACCTGAGTTTGTGAATGGTGATAGGCACCAGAGGGAGAAATTTTATCTGGTTTTCTATTTTTGGTATGTCTTTTGTAGTTTTTATATAATAGCATTTTATCATTTATGTATTTGGCCAAAGGAACTATTCTTGTGCCTAGAGGTTGCTGTCAGATAATGTTAGGATATTTTTCAGTAGCTATGAAATCAGTAGACAGCAATAAGAAAAGTTTCAAAAGGAGGTGCTTGAACTTCAAACAGTGGGTTGTGTGGCATTAGAGTTTCAGTAAAACCTGGTGACTTGTGTTGCAGTTTCCAACAAAATAAGTTTAGGTCTTCATGGCCACCAAAACATGTAGTAAACCTCTCTATCTCATTTTCTGCTTCAGCATAACTGTTCTGTTTCATAAATACATGTGATTCCCTTGCATAGGGAAGAGGGTGCTTGTATTTTGATCACCAGTTTTATTCATACAAGTTTAATATTTTCAATATTTTGTTAAATCTTGCTCTGGAAAATCCAAGTTTATTAGCATCTCACTTGAGAATGAGAAACTTAGAGATGGGACAGTGTTCCCTGCTTTGTCAAAGTCAGTGAGCAGAGAAAGGAGGAATACTTAATGTGCCCTGCTTGATAAGAGTGTCTGCAATAGCCAGCACATCATCTTGGCTCTGGCCAAGACTGCAGATACCATCTTATGGCAGTTGTTAATAGCAGGGCTGGAGGTGTGGATACGGTACTGGCAGCTGGGGATTTTAATGATACAAGAATGAAGTCTGATGTCATCCTGAAAGAAAATGTTCAGTGTCTGTCTTGAGCATGAGTGTACAACTAACTATAATAAATGCTGCCTATTCAGCTTGGGAATCAGTTCTAATAGAATTGCAGGTGATTGTTGTGCTGCTTCCTCATGAGAAATCATGACAACAGTAATTGAAGCAAACAGATTTATGTTCAGTTGCTTACTTCCAGAGGTCTTTTTGTTATTATTAACTTGGCGATAATATAGGTCACCCTTTAATATATATAGAAAAATAACCCCATGTATGCTTCCTCTGTACCTCAGTACAGAATGTCCAGAGAATGCTATTCATTTTGGTGCCTAGTGGACTGTATGAAAATTCAGCTTATAATCTTTGATATGAAAACAATATGAATTCTGAAAGTATTTGATAGTTTATACTCTGTTTGTACATGTTTGCTTATTTATTTATTTACTTAAATTTCTTGTCTTTCTACTTATAAGTATAGTACCAAGTCTTTAAAAATTTTTTGTTTTATTGAAGATCAGTGTGTACACTCAAGGGCAGCAAGAGTCTGTGAGTCTGTATTATCTTTGCCCTGTGATCTGAAATGCACAAGTTGTGTCCTTCTGGAGCCATGATTGCAGAGATGAAGGGCTATGTGTGCTGTATACACCAAGGCCTGCACAGAGGTATCTGTACAAACAAAATAATTTTCAAAAAATTCTCTCAAGATAGAAAACAGAATGAAAAAAAAAAAATCCCACCCATTGTTGGGTTTTTTTCTTCATAACATCACTAGTGCAAGGAATGCTTTCACTCATAATTTACTTGCATAGCTTCTCAGGAAATTTGCACACTGACAGTAGTAGTAGTTGTGAGGACAAGTCTTAAATTTTCCTGTTATTTACCTCCTGAATAGAGTCCACCACTCCTGCTTGTTTTATTAACATTTCAGAATGCATAATAATTTGCAACAGATAAATCTGACTCTTGTTTTCCCTTCCTACAGGTTTAAATAATGTCTTTTCGTATTTGTATCATGTATGTTTAAGCATCATTATAAAATTGAAAAGGCCTCTGAGTATGCTTTTGGAGAACTGAAAGCCCCTGAGTGATAATGGCAGGCTGTCACTGACCTTGTCAGTGTATTAACTGGTAGTGTTTCAGAATGCAGCACATCTTGATGGTCAGTTATATGTAACCTGGGCCCCTCAAATGGTCCTGTTGTTCGGGTGTTCTCAGTGGCAAAATCTGCTTTCTTGTATTAGAGAACTGGGGTGCTTTCCATGGACAGGGAAATATGTCTGAAAATGTAAAACACTTCTAAGAAAGAACCACTCATTCCAGAAGTAATAGAGGCCGAGAAATATATATATATTTTTTTTCCAAAAATAGTTGCAAGTGCTTGCAAATCTAGCTAAACAAACATTTTAACAGAGCTTTCTGACCACTTGTGGCTAAGTAAGTCCACCAGAAACTGCTGAAGCTACATCTCTTTTCTATTCTCAGGCTTTGGGAACTGAGAGGATCTGTGGGAAACAAAAGGGTGTGGGAAACAAAGGGGTTATAATTAAGATATCATCCTTAGAAAAGTACTGGTAATAATTAAAAAAATATTTTTTTATTTCATTTTTTTTCCTTTTACTTACATGAAAGACAAGTGTAGGATGGCTGTGGCACATTAGGTCTGCTGAACCCTGTGTCATGCCTCTGGCAGAAACTCAGAGCAGGGAACACAACATGCTGCTCTTCCTGGGCTTTCCCAGGTGCTGTTGGACTGGGAAGCTACACATTTCCCTCCCTAGTTGGTCAAAGCACTTCCTAGACCTTAAATTCAATATGTATGTGTGCTTATTATAATATACTACAGTGTGTGTAGGTTTGAAGAAACTCTAGAAAGATAGACATTGTAGACTGGAGAAACTGTTATAGAAATCCTATAAATGTCTGTGTTCAAAGGGACCTCTAGAGGTCATCTAGACCAACCCCCTTGCTGAGACCAGGGACATCTTCAACTAGAGCAGGTTGTTCAGAGCCTTGTCAAGCCCCACCTTGAGTGTCTCTAGGGATGGGGCCTCAGCCACCTCCCTGGGCAACCTGTTCCAGTGCTCGACCACTCTTGTGGTAAAGAACTTCTTTATTTCTAACCTAAATCTGATCCTAGAATCATAGAATGTTTAGGGCTGGAAGGGACTTCCAAAGGTCATCTAGTCCAGCCCCCCCTGCAGTGAGCAGGGACACCCTCAACTAGACCAGGCTGCTCAGAGCCTTGTCCAACCTCATCTTGAATATCTCCAGAGATGGTGCCCTAACCACCTCCCTGGGGAGCCTATTCCACTGATCCACCACCCTCAAGGTAAAGTACTTCTTCCTGATATCCAGTCTAAATCTACTCTTCTGTAATTTAAACCCATTACCCCTTGTCCTTTCACTACAGGTCCTTGTAAACAGCCCCTCTCCAGCCTTTCTGTAGGCCCCCTTCAGGTACTGGAATAAGTATATATATATATATATTATACTGGCTATAAGATTGCCCTGGAGCCTTCTCTTCTCCAGGCTGAACAACCCATCAGGTCCCATGGACTTACGTAAGTTTAGGTTCCTCAGGTGGTCACGAACCTGATATTCACACACAGTGGAGGGGACTTCACCATCCTGGTCCACACCTTGCAGTTTGACTTGGTTTTGCTAAATTTTTTCCTTCCAGCGTGCTCTAAAAAATTTTGAACCCAAAAAATGAAACGTAAGCTTTTAGCGATATAGAGTCCAAATTCAATGTGCAAGAACAATAACAAAAAGCTCAATGCTAGCTCTTGCTAATTTGCATTAATATTTTTGTTGTGCTTACAGTGATTGTTTCCTCAAATATCCCACGTAACCTTTTTTTAACTTCTAACCCTGAACTGTTTCTTTATGTGAAATTTCAATGTATAAGTAATAGCAATTTTGTATTGAAATTATTGTTGCCGTTAAACAGGGCAAGAAGAAATGTTTGCTTCTTGTAGCGTGAAGGGGGATTTATTTACAGTAGTGGGGGACTGCTGTAAATAAATCAGTGTGATTTGAGCAAGTTGTTGGTTAGGTTCAGCTCATGGTGCTTGGAGGGTGACAGAATCACTGTGGAGTTTGGCTTGGGTGTAAGCCACTATTTTTTCTTACTATATTGATTTTTTCTTATTATTATTTTAATTTTTATTTTAAAATGTCTTTCAAAAGAAAGAGACCATACTTCATAGAATCTTAAATGTGAGTTTACAGAAACTGGTTTTGTTTGTTTCTTACAACGGCACCAAGGCTGTTAAGACTTCCTGAGAGCCTTAAAAACACATGTGTAGAGCCAGGTCACTGTTCACCTGAGCCAAATGAGTGAAGATGTTTTAAAACAGGTTTAATTTTCATTTGCCGGAAGGCTGCTCTGCTAATTTTTTTTCCTTAATTTTTGTCCTTTAAGCTATTAAATAAATCAACTCTTATGCAGAGTTTTCTGAACTGGATTACAATTCTTGTGATTTGATTTTTGATTTATATGAAAATTGCATAGACCTTGCATATCGTTGTTGGTACACCTCTGGCTAAAATTTGCCTGATGCATTTGTTGGATAAGAAAATGCTGTTAAACTGTATCATCAGTCCCTGGTATGCTGGGACAGAAGGAAAAACCTCTCTTTGGGTGCAGCTTCATTATGTTTTCTCTCTGAAGTTCTGAAACAAATGTGCTGAGCAGCTTTCTTCTTTATGCAGCCTTTGTCTTGTAACTGGTTCTAGCAGTTCCAGCACAAACCATCTTCTTAGGCTTCTTCTCGCAGGAACTTGTCATCCTGAAAAGAACAGAAAATTTCCAAAATGTTCAGGCTGTAAGGACAACTTTTGCTCTTGGAACAGCCATTTCCTCCCAGTCATGCCACTGGTTTGCTATGTGGCCTCTGCAAATATTTTGTGGGATCTGCAATTCTGTGGGAGACTCCTTGGTGGATGGAGATGGAAGCTTAACCATAAGATACAAAAGAGATCCATACTTGCAGAAGTGCTGATAACTATTAAAATGAAGTCATTCCAGTTTCCATACTACAGCAAGCAGAAAAGGTGTCTATGAGAGTCATTACAGATCTTAGCTCCAGCAGAAGAGTTTTTTTAGGGTGCAGTATTTGGGAGCTGGTGGATGCAAGGTACAATGGACTTAATTATTTAGCTGCACTTATGTG
Source organism: Corythornis vintsioides (assembly GCA_025447755.1). Lineage (NCBI taxonomy): Eukaryota > Metazoa > Chordata > Aves > Coraciiformes > Alcedinidae > Corythornis > Corythornis vintsioides. The sequence goes on along the minus strand of JAOEGS010012017.1, from coordinate 17,125 downwards.
AGAATCTGGGTTCAGGATGATATTCTTGCATGGATATCTGTTATGACTGGAGAAGCTAGAGACTGTCTTCAATACATCATAATTTATTGAGCCTGCAGTCACATCTCTCTTAATGTATTTTTGTCATGATCTCATTTAAGATGGTGTAGGAGAGCACCTTTCTCCACACCCATCTAAAGCTAGCTGTGCTGTGCTGACCCTTGGTGTGCTGTCATCATAGCATATGTGAAATGGCACTATTTTAAAATGAGAGGACAAAGGAGAAGATAGATGTGAGCTTCAAACATGTGATATCATTCAAGGAACAATTTTATTCAAGGTTAATGGAAGATCAGACATGGTATCTATCAGCTGAAGCAAGATCAAAGTAATCTGTTAAGCACTGAAAACTGTAATAACTCTATTCCTGAACTGTTATGATGTACTGGTGATGTACTTGCAATATTTTGATAGTGTTTGACAGTGTTTGACTGTTTATTGACACAAATATCCTCTGTGCTGCTTTAACTATTTTTTCTGTCCTTGGGTGGAAATTAAAGGTTTGAGTAGAGAGAGGTGAGAAAAAACATCTAATACTTGCAGTGGGGTAATACACATAGCAGCAGATGAATAAATAGTAAAGAGAATGGTCCCTGTAGCTGTGGTGGGTTAGCATTGGCCAGCAGCCAAATGCACACCCAGCTGCTCACTCCCTGCTGCCTCAAGTGTTTTGGTGGGAAGAAATAGGACAAGAAAGCTCGTAGGTCAGGATAAATATAGGGAGACTGCTTACCAATTACTTTTGGGGGCAAAGCTCAGTTTAGGGAAAATGAATTTATTGCCAATTAAAATAGAGTTAGGTAGACATTAAAAAAACACCTTTTCTCCTATTTTTTCCGGATTCTACTTCTTAATTCCTGACACATCCAGCATCCCTCTGCCCTGAGTGGTCAGTACACGGCAGTTTTTCCTTATCACTTCTGTCTTCTCTCACTTTTCCCTCCTCTTCTGTCATGAGTTCCTCATGGGCTGCAGTCTGCTCAGTGGGGGTGCTCCATATTCCTTCAGGCCTAACCATCTCCTCCACAGGCTGCTAGGGAACCTCTGCTCTGGCTCCTGGGGCACCTTCTCTGCCCTTCCTTCTCTGACTCTGGTATTCACAGGGTTGTTTGTCACTGGTTTTATTCCTCCTCACCTGCTTTATGGTGGTTTCTGCCCTTTCTAAGGTATCATTTTGCTGAGGGGCTCAGCTGTGCTCTGTGGTGGGGCTGTTGTGGAGCTGGCTGGAACTGACAGTGTCCAGCTTGGGGCAACCCCAGCCGCTCCTCACAGAGTCCACCCTGGCAGCCCTGTGCCTGGGCACTGCACCCAGAATGGCAGCCCAGAGCACATGAGTTAGACTCTGGGTAGCTCCTGCCTTCATCAAAACTTTTTTCTTTTTTTTGAGCCTATGCTTAAAAATATGCTGAATTTTTGTCCACATGAGAGGATTAATACCTCCTGGATCCACAGTCTCGTGGCTAAAAGTGTTTTCTAATCAAAACATTTTGTGTCATCTTTGTCATCTTTGAGAGGAGGATGTGAGTGTATGGTCATCTCTGCAGCATCTGAAAAATGCTGGTTCATGAAACTTAAGGCTTTATTTAAATTCTTTAAGCCTTTCCATAGGGGTTTTTGAAATAACCTAACACTGCTTTCATCTTCTGTGATAGAGCAGAACACAAATTTGTGTTTGTACTGTGTAGTTTTTAGGAAGGAAATTTTTTTTAAAAATGGAGAGCTGTTTGATTAAATAGTGATTTCCTTGCTGCAGAGTTCCTTTTGAGCAAGGGTGTATTCATTCACTCTTTCTCTCATATTTTTCTTTATTAAGGTGTTATTCAGCTGAGATTGAATTCCTCTTTGGCTGTCCATAAACTGTGAAACAGAAGGATGCAGAAGACTATTCCTTGTCTTTTTATACATGAGTGATAAGAGCACAAGATCATTACTACAAGTTTACTGCAAAGATGAGTTCAGAGGAGAAGAGTGTATCTCCAGCTCATAAAACATCCACACCATCGCACAGAAGTGTCTCCTCTTCATCTTCATCTCAGAGAGACAGGAGGCAGGTAAGGAAAAGATGTGCTTGCCATATCTGGTGAAATTATTAATTTATTCCTGTAATGTGACCATTTGTTTTCCCTAACTCTAAATTCACTTGCTTACAGCAGTGAATGATATCACTATAGGTAAGAACTGTGACTTTTAATTTTTTTTCCCCACTTCCTGAAGTGGTTTGAAAAAGATTCAGAAGCAACCTGGACACTATGTGTAGCACTGGGGCAGAAGGATATAATCACATGGACAAGTAGGTAACCTGCGCTAAGGTCTTGTGTAAAGTGGTTTCCTTGGCAGTATGAAACTACAGTTACTAATAATTGTTTTGTGTCCTCTTTGACTATCTGCTTTTTATAAATCTAACTACAGATATTTTTTTGCAAAGTTTTATTTCAATTCAGTTTAAATATAATATTGTTCATCTTTAGGAAGGATGTTAGGAAGCCCCTAACATTTTAAATAGTATTTGGCTTACTACAGATGTACACTGATAATCCCACATCATACAGTCCTATTCCAGTTGTGTTAGAGTTCCATTTTCAAGAGACCCTTATTTATGTGGATGTAATACATCTTTTCTCCAGGATCTCCTTGGGATGAAGGCTGTATTATTACCCCTCAAAATGACTTTAGCATTCCTGTGGGTTTTTTGAGGTATACATATATAGTCTGGCCCCAGCATCAATGGGAGCACTTCAGAAAGTATCAGAGCCACCAACTAGATTCCGGAGAAGTTATTACATGTATTCCAAATGTTGTTACATGTTCCAAATCAATTTAAGATCATATTTAAAAAATAAATATACAAAATGTAAGAATATAACACCTTTATAATTTAAAATATTGTGAAAATATTTTCATTAATGCAATACTGGCTTCTTTTAGCTTGACAAAGAAAAGAAGCAGGAAAAGAATTTAAATAATTATTTACTGTGGTATGAATTTACATGACTGGCTGTAGCTTAAGAACATTTTCCCATCAACTTGTATTCCATATGTGACACTGTTTTCTCAGATGCTGCTGAAGTATTGCCCTTATCTGACTTAAAAACCTTTTGAAAACTGAGAATTTTGATGAGAACTGTAACATTTACATGTTTGAATGTAAATAATCTTAGCATAAGGTATGTTACATCAGGAGAATAACTCAGATGTATATTCGGTAAAAGGCAGGAAGTTGTCTGGATTTCTTTCATTCATTTCCATTGCTTTTCAAGGCAGCAAAAAAATGATGTTCTCACAGGTGATAAAATATTTTCCCTGTCATGCTGTACAGAATTTGGGATAGGCCTACTCAGTTAAGTAGTACTTAGCATGTGATCTGCTCTTCATTTTTCATAGTTCCACCTGGAGGAAAATCAAAAGATTTTGACAACTTGTATTTAAAGCATTAGAATATTTCTCTTGCATTTAAACCAAAAGAAGGCAAATGCAAGTTTTTAGCTGCTGAGATAAGCTAGGAGCATATCCTTTGAGTTCTCTTTGTCATTGGGTAGTTTGGTGTGATCATGCAAATGATAATGGAAAAAAAACCCCAACATTTTGGGAATACATTTTGCCACAAATGTAATAGCTACCAAATCTGTTACCATAGCAACGGAGTAGTGCAAGGTATACCTGTCATAATAATTAAATGAATGCTTAATTTTAAGTCCATATTTGGTTTATGAAGTGTGAAGCATGACTTTAAGGTTATGCTAGAGTGATGTATCCAGTGCTCTCTTGGATCCAGTAATACCTGATGATGTTTAATTACTGTATGTAGACAAGTAAATGTGGACTGGAAAGTCTACTTCTAGGCATTTACTTTTTTTTACCTTAAAGCTTCTTAAAGCCCTGTCATTGTTAAAGACAGAGAAGTATTTAGGAGTATGAAAGGATGGGCAATTTCTTCTGCAGGGGAACTGAGCTACAGCATGCAACACAGTGTGAGTTGCAACAGTGTTTGATCCAGGGAAATAAACATTTGAAAGTTTCCTTTGTGCATGTAGACACAGTAACCGTATTCATCCTGCCATCTACTATAACAACTTTATTTTCTTTCCTTGTTTGTGACATTATTTGTATATATTTTGGTTTCCGTAAGCTTTCCCTAAATACAGTGATAGCTAAGGGGTAGGGGATTTTGTTTCTGTGGGCTGTTCCGTTTTACGTTAAAAAGACTTGAAAATTCTCTCTTACTGCCTCCTTGGACTCTTTATTGCAGCTAGGAGAAAAGCACTTTCCTGAAGGGGTAATATGTATGGATATTGAAAGTGATGTGACTGGATGGAGGGTCAATGTAGCTTTCATTGTCATATGTGAGGATAATGCTTGAGATTTCTAGATGTTAATGTCTGAAATCTTATCATATAATTCTTGTCAAAGTCATACCAGCAATTATGGAATAGTTTCCCTATAAATTACGGTGCAGGAGGCTGAATGAGTACAGACCATGACTATGATAAATAATTTCAGGGAGATTGGAAAATGTTGTGCTATGTAAAATGTTTGCATTTAAATGTAGCTTTCTTGTTTGTGCAATATACACCACCTAAGAGAATTAGTAGTCAGCAAAAGCTTTGGCATTGCCAATTTGCAGGGTCCATAACTAAGTAATTGATAAATGAACAGACTACTGAAGCCAGCAATAACCAAAAGAATGGGTTCAGATTTTCATCATTGTAGGAAGTTCAGCATCATTCATTTTTGTCAAAATTGTGGTTAATTTGGGATATTGGATAGAAGATGACCTAGGACCAACCTGTTTTGTTGCGCCCATGAGCTGAGCAGGGTGACAAGACAGTTGTGATTGTCCTTGAAAAGGAATACTTAAAAATGGAGCAAGTCACTTTCACTCTCAGAGGATCTCCCTAAGAAGAGTGCCCATAAAAAGGTGGGCATAAAAACTGCAGTACTGACAACATTTTTTGTGAGCTATGTTGTAGAGGGAGATTCTTGTTTTTCATCCCTTGTGAAACTCTGAAAAGGCTAAACATACTCTGTTACGTAACAGAAAGGGAGAAAACCAACACTGTTTTTGGAAAGTACAGTTCAATATGATAAAATCATATGTTGTGTAGTCAGTGTAGTGGGTGTAAGTGTTTTTTTAATAAATACTCCATATTTTATTTATTGACTGTAATACTTTATATAATCTTTGCAGTGCAGGGGTAGTAATATTGTGCTGAGAAAGCAGAAAGAATTAAATACATTGTAGGGTTAATGGTGCAGTTTGGTAAATTGAGGCCTGACCCCAGGCTATTAAACAGAGGGAGTGACACAGAAGGAGACTGATAATAATGAAACTGTGAATTTTATGTTTATGACCGCCATCTAAAGGGTAGCTAATACATAAGGTGAAGTGGATTTAGCAATGTATGCTATTTTAAATGTCAGGATTTATCCTCTGATATCTGTTTTCCTTTTGGTCTTTTGAGGAGAGAGGGATAATCAGCTGTTACCTGTTTGTTAGATTTCTGTTTCAACAAATGCTTGTTTCTTTTCCTACACAACAAACAAATGGAGGAAAGCTTTTAGTCCTAACTCATTTATCCTTATGTGGTTACTTTTCTTCTAGAGCTTTCATATTTCAAATGACTAGTCTTTCAACTGTATGTGAAGAGTTAAAGATGGGGGCTTTGAAGAAAAAAGATAAGATATTCCAGACCAGCAATCATGTGCCTTGCAAATTTTAATGTGTGGGGGTGGTTTTTGTTTGTTTATTTTATTTTTGTAAGAGCAATACTGACTTACAGGACGAGGATTGTACTCAAGGGGTGCAGATATGGCTGAATTTTGAGCTGAAGATATTTACCTGGCTTTGTAGTATTTGGGAGCAGAGAGTGATTCCAAAGTCTAGACTCTGGTCTTGCCTAGAGGTCTGTGCTGGAAAACACCTAGTTAGCTTTTTATAATCAGTAAATTTTAATTGTCAAAGGAGTCTCCTGAAAGCAGTATTTTCTAAGGCAGGTATCACGGTTTTATAGATAAAGAGGCTTCTAATGGTGATAAAGGATCAAGTCACTTGTCTGCACCAACCGTAACCAAATCTTAGTTCATACACTAACTGGAATACTATTAGAAAGATATTACGGTAGGTGAATCTGAGGGTGAAATGTATGGTACCTGAAAAAAAAGGACTCATAATCACTCTTTGGATATAGGGATGCAGTAGAAATTTAGGCCTCACAGTGCTGTACACTGTATTAAGCATGAAATAAAAGGCATTTGCTAGAATAAGTGATGATTAGATGGGGCAGACATAGATTGGGAGCAGCAAGTGAGAGAAAGGTCTGTGGTTTCTTTCATTAACTAATGATAAAAAATAATGAGGAGAGATGTGCATAATAGGAAAATAACATGAGTTATATTTCAATTCTAAAGTTTCATGCTTTCAGCTAACACTGACTAAAAGTAGAAGTATGAAGGGAAGTTTCTTGGCTAAGAAAACCACCATCAAGTTTTTCCTGGGAGATAATGATAATTTTTCATAGATGTACCATAGGAACAATCAAGTTTGGTGAAGCTGAGTTCTCATGGGCAGTCTGCATGCCACAGCGAGTAGTACAGGAGAGAGAAGTAATAAGTGCCAGCATTTTTACTTCTCAAAGAAGTGTGAGAATTGTTTCAATAATAATTGTTAATCTCTTTGAGAGTTTCAAACTGAAGATGCTACTAAATGCCAAATACTGTTATTACAATGATGTAATTATCTTTTGCTCTCTTTCCTAATTAGCTCTCTTTGCATAATACAGTGGAAGCATCATTAGTGCAGAAAGTGTTAAATAAGTAGTTTCAAGACAGCTCCTCAGTGGAGCAAGAAAAAGTTGTGAGGGAGCCAAAGAATGAAGTGGCAAAATTATTAACAAAACATGATTATTTTTTAAGTAATAACTTCTGCTTCTCTACAAGATCTTTTGTATAATTGGATAATTCTGTGTCTTAAATAGAGTCTGCAAATGTTCCTTAGGTTCAGAATAGGTTCAAAATGTAGGGGGTCTTAATTCAGTATCTGAAAAAATGTCTGAAAGAATGATCAGAGAAACTTACGAAGCTGTAGGACACCCATGTGAATCTTATATTAAGTTCAATGCCATAGCACTTGTCTTAAATAATAATCTCAGGCTTGTTAAATTCTGTTTTTATCACTCAAGTGGATTACAGTGAACTACTTGAGTGAAAATATACATGTGGCATGGTCAGACCTTCAGAAGAAGGTAAAAACTTTCATAGTGAAGCCCTCTGGACTACAGATTTGTCCAGGGAACCCATGTAAGTAAGACTTGGAGGGAATTGGTCCAGACTGACCCCAGAAGCGAGGCAGGCTACCTGCCAAGCACTGATGCTGATGAGTGCATTGAATGTATAAAACATTCATTTTCCTGCTCTTGCACTGGGAATCCTTGGGAGCAGGGCTGTTGGCACATGGCAGAAACACACTCCCAGGAACCCAGTTTAGGCTGGATACATCAGGTTTGCTGCCTGTATGTTGTGAAGTGAGCTTGCAGGCATGCAGCAGATGTCCCTCATCTTGTGCTTCTATTTCTGCCTAGAAATTACACGATAAGATGCATGGCAACTGGAAGAAGCATGTCTGTGTGCATGTGCACTGGGTGGGCCCTCTCCAATCAATAGATATTTGGGTCATTAGTACTGCTACTGTTAATAATATCTATAGTGATTTGGAGACAGGATCTCTCAGAGTATAGACTTAGACTGAGGGAGATGCTGCTTCTTCCTAAGACTTGGCCTTAATGCTGTTGAAGAAGTACAATGGGCTGGAGCTATCAAGGATAAACAGATAGCCTGGTCTATAAGGCAAGCCAGCATTATGTCTGAAAGACCTCCGAGGTAAAAAAAAGTCTGTGCAGAGGAGACTTGATTGGGTTTTTGACAATGATAGTGTACATGCCAAGCTGTCCCACAGCGCCATGTATACATGTTCTCTGGGCTTCATAAGCATTACTGTCTGAGTGATGTTTCCCCCTGGAGTGCTTTACACACTGCATGGAGAACACTCTAGTACAGATATGTTATGTGAAGAAACATTTCTTACTATAATCTGTGTCTGCTTGATTAGAAATGGTGTATGTTGCTATCTTCTATTACAAAACCTGGGAAATTGCTCACTTAAAAATTTAATTACCCATTAAAGTTGTGACAGATAATTTAAAGTGGTGTTTTCAGAATGTAGTCATTCTTGCATTCCTTCTGTCTCATTTTTTGCCCTCTGCCCACACATGCATGTTCATACCTACGTAAACATGTCTCACTTTCCTTGAGAATATGAACTAAAAGATCAGTTAGTGCATTAAAAAAAAAAAAAAGAATATTCATACAATTCACATGTCCTCAGATACTGATTTATGTTGTAGATTCAAAGAATCATAGAATGTTTAGGGCTGGAAGGGACCTCCAAAGGTCATCTAGTCCAGCCTCCCTGCAGTGAGCAGGAACACCCTCAACTAGACCAGGCTGCTCAGAGCCTTGTCCAACCTCACCTGGACGAGGGGGTAGAGAGCACCCTCAGCAAGTTTGCTGATGACACCAAACTGGGAGGAGTGGCTGACACAGCA
>JAOEGS010012016.1:0-21146 GCA_025447755.1 Corythornis vintsioides | reverse complement strand
TCCAGGCTCAACCAGCCCAGGTCCCTCAGCTGCTCCTCCCCACACTCCTGCTCCAGACCCTTCCCCAGCTCCATTGCTCTTCTCTGGCCACATTCCAGCCCCTCAATGTCCTTCTGGGAGTGAGGGACCCAAAACTGACCCTAGGATTTGAGGAGTGACCTCACCATTCCAAGGGGATGATCCTGCCCTAGTCTTTCTGGCTGCACTGGCACTGGTATTTCTGTGTAAACTCAATGATAAAAGTCATTAGATGGAGTTAATGGTATTTTCTTGGCATTCACCACTATGGGACTCTCCAAAGGGCTTTTCACTGTGATCAGAAAAGCAGCAGCGAGCTGATGGGGGTACCCAGTCCTGTTGATTCTGCCACACAGGATTCCTCAGGCCTGTAGATTTCCCCTCCCAATTCTCCCCAGGACTCTCCTGCTCATTCCCCACGGCCACAGGGAGCTCTCACCACAAGGCTATTCTCAGTGCTGTGCCTTGCAGGCTGTTTCTGGCACCTGAGGAGGATCAGTCTGCCCCTGGCCCTGCCAGAAGAAGGGCACACATCAAACCAGGATCCTGGAGACTCTCTGGAGATTGGACAACAGAAGAGAAGCTCTGGATTCTCCCAGTGACACATCCTTCCAAGCTTATTTCCAATAGGTGCACTCTGGCAATTATTTAAATGACAAATGACCTTAAATTACCAAGGCTCTGTAATCTCTGTAATCATCATCACACAGTATATTGCCCTGTCCTCAGATGAAACAGAAAAGCTCATCATGTTCATAACAACCCCAACCCTCTCAGCCTTCCAAATCACACTGGGTTATTTTTCTCCAATCAGTGAGAAAAGGGAGGGACAAATCTCTCTTCAATCTGTATCAGACGCCTGCAAAAAAACAACTAGACAGAGATAGGTCCAAAACCTCTGGGACCACAGGGCACCACAGCCTGGTGTGAGGAGGATCCACATCACCCTGGCTGGCCCTTGCTGGGAGAGCTGGGATAATTGGTTTCCTCCACAGGATGAATAGCAAGTGCTGAAGACAGAGAGAAGAAAAAGCCCTTTTCTCTCCTCCCGGGCTGCACCTTGTGCTGAGGTGTTTGTGGCAGGTGCCCACCACCAGATGAGAGATTCCCAGCCCCCCCTGGCAGCAGGGATGGCAGCTGTGCCCGTGCTTTTCCACCCCCAAGCACGGCTTCCCTTTGTCTCCATAAAAAAAGAGCCAAGTAATAAACTCCTTCCAATTACGCCGTGATATGAACTGCACTTTGAAAGTTCTTAATCCATTTTACGGTTCATTAACTGAGAAAATTTCATAGCCCTGGTTAGCAGTATCAAAGAGGGTGGAATGCCTGGCACCAATTAGTTCTAATAACGAGCTAAATTGTGCACGGATTTCGGAGCCTGTCATTACTAAGGGAAAATAGGACAGCTCCTCAAAATAGACCATCTTACTGGACGTTTAATTTGTCTTTGGCTGAAGAGCTACTCCCACCAGCTGATGCAGACAAAGAAACTAATTGATTTGATGGGGTACCCATGCCTGCAGGGTGGCACTTCCCCCACCCTGCTGCAAACCCCGTTTGAGCTTCACTGAGCTGGCTGGAAAATGCCTGAGAATCTCTGGGTGCCTTCCAGACTGGGCACCCTCCCCTGGGGAGGGGGGAAGCAGCTCAGTGAGCTGGGGGTGGCTAAGGAGGACCTGGGGTGGCTAAGGAGGATCTGGGGGTACAAAGTGGCCTGGCTGGGAACCTGGCACTGCAGCACTGGCAGGTGGGGGCTGCTCCCTTCTCTGTGTTCTCAAGTCCCACTTAAAATACTAAGGACAGAGGCAGATGATGGTTAATGTATGTGCCATCCTTATGCTACAGAGGCTTCAGGGACAGGAGAACATCAGCAGTCACCTCGAAAGGGATGGACAAGAAAGTAACTGATGGTTCCTCTATCTACCACATGCCCTATAACCTACAGTTTCGCTCAGGGCAAGACCTTTGGCCACTGCCACAGCAGAAATACTCACCAAAGGACACGATGAAGCAAAGGAGGGATTTTATCCTGTCTTACCCACAGCTCTCCTGAAAAAGAGACGTGTCTAACGGGCTTGAGCTAAACCAGGAACACGCCTTTGCTATAAAGAGGGAGACACATCTTCAAAACTGGAAGGAAACTTATTTTTTTAGAGCTGTTTGTGTGCCTCCCTCTCCTGCCTCTTTTCTACCACCCAGGACGGCATAAAGTCTCCAACACACCAGGGAGGAGAGACACAGAAGGGGTGGGAGGTGCCAGGGAGGGAAGCACAGCCCCGGGGACCCTGGCACAGCGGGCAGCAGCGTGACTCCTGACGTGAGCAGAAGGATCTCATTTCCCAGTGCCTCTCCTGTTTGCCCGAGACTCACCCAATGTGTTGGCCACAGGGGTGCCCTCTTGGAGCCCAGGCTGCCCAACTCTCCGAGGGCACTGCCTGTAGCTGAGCCCTGGTGAATACCCACGGGTCAGCGTGGTGTCGGGTGCGTCGGGTGGCAGGTCCTTTGCCTCCTGGAAACGTGGCAGCTGTGAGGCTGGCAAAGGGGGAGATTTTCCATCAGTGGCAGTGCAAATATCACTGATCAGAGCTGCTTTAGCATTTGGATCTGGCAGGTGCTGGCAGGAGCCCTGCGTGCGAGCTCTGACCTTCAGGAATGCTGGCGAATCCCCGCGGCGGAGCAGCAGGAGCGTGAATCAGCAGAAGGGAGCAGGGAAAAAATGATGGTTGCAAAGGAGCCTGCTGTTTAGCAGGAAGCTTTTAAAAAAACCCAACAAACTTTCCTCCTGGTCCTCCAGTCAGATTTATTAGCAGAGACCTTGGCACTTGCACAGAGCCCTGTGCACAGGCCAGGCCCATGCCTGCAGATTTATTGCGCCGTCGAGCTCAGTCACCACATTTCACCCTTCCCAGCCTTCAGATCTGAAATCCCAGTGAAAAAGCAACAAAGTCGTTCTCCCAGCGTTCAGTCAAAGCACAAACAGTCTCCAAGTGAGGCTCTGAAAGGAGGGCACGGAGCCCTCCAGCTCCCTGCAGACACCTGGACCACCACGTTTAGAGGAAGCCAACACCAAGGGGAAACCCAGAGCAGCAACTTCACAGAGGTTCTTGGTCAGGCTGAGCCAGGAGCCACCCACCCAGGCACTGGGAGCCATGGTGGTGCCCTTGCAGCTGCCAGAGCCACCCACCCTGCTGGGGCCTTCCTGGCACAGAGGACAAGATTTGACTCCCTGGGATGGGCCAGGGGAGGCATTTTCTCCAGCCTCCAGTTTGAGGGCTCCCTACCAGCTGCTCAGCAAGAAGCCAGAGATATGTCTTCAGCACCCTTCCTAACAAATTTAGGTGCCTACAGGTCAAGGGTCCTTACATATTTAAGCCCCACCAAGGGTGTTTAGCACCTTTGGTACACACCAGTCCCTTGTCTCCACCTGGGCTATGAAGCATCTCTGAGTCCAGCATCAAAGCCCTGACCCTGTCCACCCAAACCTGCTTGGATACACTCACTCTGGCTGCTGTCAGGACCTGCCTGACCACCACCAAGTGAGGTGTCCCAGACCCCTGAGCAAGTCAGTTCCACGGTGACAGCAAGCACCCAGCTCCTCTCCATCCATGTCCCCTCTTGCTGACCAGCAGCTCTGTGATTGCCCAGTCAGCATCACTTGCCCATTCCCATGCCAGGCATCAGGGCTATATCTGGCACAAGTGAGCAACAGCCCCACATTCTGCAGAGAGCCTGACTGTCCCCAGCAAGAAGCCTCTCATCCTGGCCAGTAAGGGATGAACCCCGAGCTGCAGATGAGGCTGGCAGCCCACGGTTCCCCCTGCAGACCCCAGGGGACCTCTTCTCGTTTGTTTTCTTTGCACTTTATTGCCCCTTTTTCCTCAGTTCTCCCTGGCTGGCGGCTGCTCTTGTGCTTTTGCTTGGTTTTTCCAGCAGAGGGGGGTGCAACCTCACCAAAACTCTCCTCCTCTCCCAAAGTCTTCAAACATGCCCTCACCTTCATCCTCACCCTCACCTTCACACTCTCCTGCATCCTCACCCAGAACTGGGGTCCCTCCCTCCCCATTGCCCCCTCCAGCCCAGCAGCGCTGGCACTCACACCCCAGCACTCCCCCCCGGGCACCGTGAGGTCCAGCAAATCTTCTTCTTTTATTGCACGTAATAAATCCAGAGGAAGGGATTTGATGTGCAGTAAGCTGGTAGAGAAGAAGGAACACGAACAGCAGCACGATGGCCACGTGTCAGCTCCAGCCTCCCCACTGTGAACATCTTCGGGTGGGGTTTTTTCCCCCCCCCCTCGGTGTTGTCACGGAGAGGTGGGGGGATAATCCCAGGAACTGGGTGTCACTTTGAAATGAGGGAACCCGAGGGGGTGCTTATTCCCAGCAGCTGTATAAGGACAAGATGATCTCATTTAATGCTGTTTAATCAGTGACACTCCAAGTCCTTTGCAAAGCACTGTAGACAGGGGGAAGCCTCGGCAGGGCTGGGAGAAGCCATGTGCCCAAAGGTAGCTGGCAGCCAGTGGGGCACAGATGCCACGTGTTGGGAGCTGGAGTTTCACCTGCAGGCTGCAGCCCAGCTCCAGTGAAGCGATGCCCAAGGAGGTGTGAGGTTTCTCTCGAGTAGCTCTCTCTGCCACCATCCTGCAGCACGAGTGTGGAGAAGCTGCCCACGCTCTTGCCTTGCAGTGAGGGAGTGTCCAACTTCTTCCCAGTGGGGGAAGAAGCAACACATCTGCAGGTACAAACACCCTCACGTGAACCAAGGCACTGGAGCTGCCTGGGCTTACACCAGCCAAATAACTCGTGGCCTCAGGAGTCCTGAACTGGCCAGGGGGGGCTTCACTTTGTCCATGTTGAACCCATTTCTTGATTAGAAGGAAGCACCCAGCCTGCTCTGCAGTCTCTCTTGCACCAAAGCATGCTCTGCTTGTCTTTTCTGTCCTTTGCCATCTCTTCTGGAGGTTCCACTCCCTGTTGGCATCTCATGGAGCATGGTTGTCTCGGGTAGCCGGGCACCTCACGCCATCACGTCAGGGAACTGTGCTCCAAGGTTATGTCCTATCAAATGCTCCTTCTTCCAGCCATCCAGTTCTTTTCTCCTTGGCTAAAACATCTGAAAATAGAAATAGTCTGCAGCCATCCTCGTTATTCCTACTTTATATGCGTGAGCAGGAAAGGGAATTTAGGATTCTGCTGTAACTCCAGACACAAAAGCCTGCTGGAGAGCATTGCTGATTAGCTGCTCCTCTACAACCATAAAACAAAAAAGAATAAAAATAAAGGAGAGCCCAGCATGTGGCTTCTGTGCCTTGCTGCTTCAAGGCTCCTCAGAAAATCTGCCCAGTTGCTTAGGGACCTCATCAATGCCATATTTGTGCATATCCCAATAATTGGTTGGTTTTTATCCTCTTTTAGTAACGAGGAAAAGAAAGGCAGGAGCAACGTAGCAATGTGCTCACTGGCCCTTCAGAAACCTGTGACTCTGGCAATAAACCTGCCCAGGGCCCATCCTTGGGCTTCCCCTCACTCAGCTGTTGCTGTTGCAGGCAGGTGGACACCTCCAGCATCTCCCCCTCTGAGCCAGGGCACGACAAAGCTGTAGCAGCTTCCCCACTCCAAACGATGAAAAAGACAGAGGTGGAACAAAGTTGATTTAGATCAGGGAATTAAATTAGCCCAAGGGATAAAAAGCAGAAAAAAAGACCCCTCCCATCCCAACAGGTAAAATTTGGCAGAATTCACAACTGGACAAAGCTGATAGGATGTGGATTTTGCTGGAGCTCTGACGTGGGATGGACTGGACCAAAGTCCTCCTTCTAAACACCCTGAACTCAGAGGATATGATGCAGATCCAGATCTAAAATTTCCTCATTGAAACCAGGAGCTCGTTTCCCTACAGATACCTGTACCAGATATTAATTTGCTATTTCTCCTTCTTCTTACCATCCATACTCCTCCTCATCTTTTACCAGTCTCTGAGTCTCAACCAAGTCCTGGCTCTCCCTAGACATAGGGCACTCTGGTTCCTGAGAAACTGGGCTACAGAAATTAGGGTGAGTAGCTGCATACAGAGGTTTTTTAAATAAACTTAATCCCACATCAAGCTCCTCTGAAGCTGCAGACACTCAGAATCCATGTTTAAAAGCACCAGAGGAACAGAGACAGAACACAAACGATGCATCCCCTCTGCCCACCCCGCCAGGCGAGCGCCAGTCATGAGACTCACACAGCTTAAATCCCACTGCTGCTCTTCCCCACCAGGCAAATCCCACTTCATTAAACTGAAATGCAAGGGAATTAGCAAAACCACCCGTTTCCTTCACACTACACTACAGATAAGCAACCTAATCCATACGCCAGAGCTCCCTCTGCTCCTGAAACCCCCCAGCTGGGAATTCCCAGCAGCAGCTCACACTCTCCCTCCTGCCAGCTCCCAATTACCTTTCCCTTCTGGAGCAGATGAAGGAATACATCTGGGTGCCCACCCAGATGCACCCCCCGTGGCTCTCCTTCCATGGTGGCTGGGTGACCCCAGCCCTAAGGAGAAATGCACGGCCTAGGTGCTGGCTGGAGGAATTAGACACCAGCCTAATTAGTGCTTGGCTTTGCTAGTTCAAAAGGCTTGTTTGACTGACCTGGCCACGTCTTTTGGTCTCCCCCATCTCCTGAATCAGTTGGCCAGGGAGATGGGGATGGGGAACCAGGGTGGGCAGATGAGGAAGGATCCCCAGTCTTGCTGCTTGACCTGCCCTTCACCCCAACCTGGCAGGGACAGCCCAAAATTCTGAGGAAAGAGGAAGGATGAGCAAGTCAGTGCAAAGATGACATTTCATTTCCATGAGCTAAGCACCTTCACCAATTAGAAACCAGGATAGTTGGCAGGGTTGGGAGACAGGGGTCTTTTGTTACCCAGGCTGTAACGGGGGAGGGAGCAGAAACCAGCACTCCCGTGAGCATCCTGGAATAACCATGTGCCACATCCTACTTCTCAGGAGGGAGGAAGGAAGGAAGGACACGTGAGAAGAAAAATAGCAGTAAATGATCCCACTTCATCTTTTTTTTTTTTTTTTTTTTTTTCTTTTCCTGTAACCCTTCTGGCCTTACAAACAGGAACTTCATTTTCAACTAAAAATAAAGCGTGATGCCTATTTCACAGCCGCAGGTGGGTGTTCCCAACTCGGTCTCAGCCCCTTGGCTATAAGCAGCCCGAGCCAGGCACGGCAGGAAAAGTGCCCTGCTTTGCATTTGCTATATTTACATATCGCCGGCTATGGGGAGAACAGGATGTCCCCGAGGATCTGAAATGGGATACCCCTCAACTCCTCACCTCCCCGGGCTGCTTCAGCCACGGGATGACCGATACCTCTCGCTCGTCCGCCCGTGGCTCCGGTATCAGCAGCGGTGCCCGGGGTGGGAGGGTAGGGTTGGGGTGTCACCCATCCCCAGCCCGGCTGGCAGAGCTGCTCTGGCATCCCCAGCCTTCCTCCAGACCGAGCCTGACACGTGTGGCTGAGGCAGAGGAGAACTGGGGAAGGGGGGAAGAGTGGAAAGCACCTACTCTTTCTGCCACACCTTGGGTTGTTTGTTTTTTTTGCAAGGAGCTTTATTCTGCTCTCAGCAAAATCGAGCCTGTGTTCTCCTCCACGCTTTGTTTTCCACACTAAATCCCCAGCAAGTATCAGGAGCTGTGGTGATGCAGCTCGAGCATTCCCCAGGCACTACAGACCCTGCAAGGCCACGAGCTGCCTCCCTGGGAAGCAGGTTGGATGCCCTGCCTACCTTGCCACCTTGGATTTAAAATGCTTTTCTCACACACTGGGCGTAGCTACCAAGTATTGTGCCTTCTGTACATCACTCCACCTTGATTTCAAACCACTTCGACTGGTGTTTGGGAGTGGTTTCCAAGCATTCAGCTCACCCATATCTTATCCACACTAGTTTCCTTTATGAGCTGCACCCACTACAAGTCCAGGGCTTTAAATTCAAACCCAAACAAATATGTGGTAGTGCTTCCCATTCCTACTGGGCTGGCCTGGAGTGGGAGTGGAGTGAGTCAGGAGTACCATAAAGGAAAGTGAAATAGATCCACCCTGAGCAGATGATAGGATCAGGGCAGATTAGTAGCCTTGGATCAGATTCAAGGGTCAGCATAAATCTTTAATCTTCATAAAGTCCTAGAGACTCCCTCCCCTCCGCTCGGTCTCACATGCGTACACACCAGGCATGACTAAACAGCTCTCTGCGGGGATGGCAGACACTTCAGAAACTCCCGGCTGGTTTTGGTTTGCAAAATAAAACAATAAAGCTGCTCTCTGTTCTGTAAACGTGAGAACTTCCCTGTGCAGGCGGATGGATGGTGACTGATGCAAGCCCTGCTCTCTCGAGATGCTGCCCGCGGACCGGCCCCGCGCCGCGGCCGACGCTCCTGCCAGCCACCCGGGGTGGGGGGTCTTTGCAGATGGGTGCCCTCCAGTCTGCTCTGATCCCACAGGCAGGCTGAGAAACACTCAGCTGCTTAACACAGGGAGCTAAATACAACCTAAATACAGTCACACCCGTTATTAGGCCCCGACAAAGCGATCTGCCAGGACGTCATTGCTTATTATTCCTCTCTCCTGGCTCCCCACCACCGCCGTGCTCAGTGGTATAATCTGGAGTGTTCCCAAGATTCCACGTGGAGCTGCAAGTGGCTCGCTCGGGGTAATCGGGGTTAGGGAACCAGCGGGGTGCCCAAGGAGGGGGGTGACCCGTGAGGATGCACAGGGCTCCGTGGGCAGCGGAGGGGTTGGAGGAGAGGTGGGTGCCAACTCTGCACCGGGGCGATGCGCTAAGAGAAAAGAAAGAAAGAAAAAAAAAACAGAGAGAGCAAAAAAAACCCTGGCCTAGTTTTTGTTCCACTGCGCCGGGCTCGAAGGATGTGGTTTGGTGGTCAGCGCGTAAGCAAGCGAGAAAAAAACAAATCAAGAAAAAAGAAAAGATTCCTTTGATTTGATCCAGATCGGGCCTGTGCACGCTGCTCCCGCGGCCATCGGGAAAGCACACCAGGGAAAACCCTGCCCACGCTGCCAGGGGACACGGTGCAGGTCCTGCAGTGGCCTAGTCCTGCTGGATGGGATGGTGCATCCCATCCTGGTGCCTGCAGGACCTCAATCCCTTGGGACATCCAGCTCCCCACCATGCCAAGGGCTCCATCTCCAGCTTTCTCCATAGATTCAGAGCAATCCAAGTTGCTCCCCACACAGAGGGCCAGGCTAGGGCTCCATAAGTCAATATTTAGACATCCCCAGAAGCATTTCTCATGGGAAATTGCCTAATGTGTCTTACTGGGCATCGAGCACCAGCAGCTGGCCACGGGAACCTGGCAGTGGAAAAGCTGGTGCTACTGGTGCTGGTGCTGCTGCTGGAGGTGCTGGTGCTACTGGTGCCCATGGTGGTGGAGGTGCTGATGCTGCTGGTGGCAGCGGAGGTGCCCTGCCCTGCCAAACACCTCGCAGCTGTCATCATTTCAGGAATCCTTTGATTCATCTTCCAAGTGGCTCCAGGATCTGCATGGAGATCTCCTGGGTTCCAAAAGCTCCTCTTGCAAATGCCTCCTGCCCTCGAGTGGCCAGGTGTTCTGGCTGTAGGTGGAAAACCCCTCTGCAGTTAATGCCTCACCAGCAGCCACAGCTCATGATTGTGACAGGCATGGCAGTGCCTGGCTTGGCCTTTGCCACCAGTCATCCTTTGCCCTGGGTGAGCTCCTACCAGCTGCTGGGCTGTGCTGGCCCCTCGGCCAGCAGCTCTTGTTTGCTTTTCCAGGGCTGCAGGGCAAAGACTTTGACATGCTCCAAAGCACAGGAAAGCTGTTCCCAGGGCTTGTGTGCCCCAGTGAGGCGCTGGGGTATGGCACAGACCTGACGTGTCCTCAGCTCCCGCCTGGGGACCGGGGATGTCACCGAGCAGAGCAGTGCCAGACTGCTCTGTTACCATGGGGACCACAGCAACACGGGCAGACAAATCCTCCGGGCAGCAACAGGGATGGCTGAGGTGCCACAGCCTTGCTCATCCACCCCACCCCCAGCTCGGCCCCAGTGTCACCCACCCCTTGCAACACCCAACTCCTTCCTATCTTCTCCCAATCTGCCGGGCTGACAGCTCACAGCTTTACACGCAGTTGTGGTTACGCTGCCCCGGAAACGCCTGGCAGCGAGGGCAGCATGCCCGCTGCTCTGCCCTCTGCTCTGCCCTGCCCGCTGCCAGGGACCAGCCACCCCGGCTGCACGGGGAGCATCCGTCGGGGCCCGGCGAGGGGCCTAGTGCAAGGCACGTGGGCAGCAGCCCGGCACAGGATGGGACACGGCCGTGTCTGGCCCGGGGTTGGCCGTGGCCGCGTCAGCACGGGGCACGAAGCGGGTTTGCCCTGAGTCAGGTGCCACACACTCACTCCTTATTCACACTCACTCCTTATTCGCTCAGCTACATGAGCCACCGGGCAGAGCCTGAATTCACCGTGACCTTTGGACACTCATTTCAACCACGGAAAGCCTGACGGGCAGCCAGCGGGCAGGGAAAACAGGCAGAGAGCCTTCAGGAGCCTTCCAGCACCCAGCACGGGGTGGCGGGGCTGACCAGCATCCTCTGACTTGATATCCTCCAAAAGCAAGAGGTGTGGCTCGTGAGGCATCACGGTGCTGGTCACTTCTCCTTCCCTGGGCAAGCCCCTGCTGTGCTCTGCAGACCAAAAGCCAGGCTCAGCCCCTGAGCTGAGCTCAACCTCGCACCCTCCAGGGGCTCCTGCACTCCCAGACCTGGGTTTGCACATCAGGTGGTGCCATCCAGCCGCATGGAGCAGAGATGCTGTGATGGAAACAGGTCTGAGGAGACACGGAGACAGGGAGGCAGCCACTGAGGCATCTTTCCCGAGGGCATCGTCTTCGAAAGCTGCCGCTCTGCAGCTCGGTGATTCAAGGGGAAAGCTCTGCAACAGTCATTCTGGGAAGTTTCCATTTGAATTGCAGCAAAAAGCAGTTTTTCCATGATAAACAGATTGCTTCAGTTCCCCAGCAGCGCTGGGGGAGGTCACCCGCCACCCCCTCCCTCTGTGGCCCTTCCTGCACGGGCCCTGAGTCATCCTCCACCCAAAAGGCTTGGCCGGGTGAGGTGGGATCTGGTGGGATCTGCAGCTGCCACGGTGCCCTGAGGAGCCCTCCCACAGCACCGGGGAATTCAGCCCCCAGAGCAGCCGGTATGGCTTTGAGGTCAAACGCTTGTTTGAAATCAAGAACCAGAGCAAACCCCACCCCAACCAGCTCCTGACCCGTGTGCACAGAACCAGGGCCTCCTCCGAGGCTCCCAGGGTGTGCTCGGGCTCTTTTCTGTCCAAGCCACGTCCTCAGCACACTGGTGGGGTCAAACACTTTGAGTGTAGGACAGTGCTTCCAAGAATCCCCATCACACCCACGGGGAGCAGCAAGCAGAGCCTCCCTGCCTGCCTTCTCACAGGGTGGTGGGGGTTGGAAGGGACCTCTGGAGACCATTGAGTACAACCCCCCTGCCAGAGCAGGCACACCCAAAGCAGGACACACAGGAACAGATCCAGGTGGTTCTGGAATCTCTCCAGAGAAGGAGACTCCACAACACCTCTGGGAAGCCTGTTCCAGGCTCCAGCACCCTCACAGGAAAGAAGTTTTTCCTCATGTTGAGGTGGAACTTCCTGTGTTCTCACTTATACCCATTATTCCTTGTCCTATTGCTGGGCACCATAGAAAAGAGCCTGGCCCCTTCCACTTGGCACCAATCCCTCAGATATTTATAGACATTAATAAGATCCCCTCTCAGCTTTCTCCAGACTAAACAGCCCCAGGGCTCTCAGCCTTTCTTCAGAGATATTCCAGCCCCTTAATCATCCTCATAGCCTCTTTTGTCCCCATACCGCTGGGTGCTCTCACCCAAGGGGGGTTGCCCAGAGGCTCTGGGGCTGCCCAGCACCTCACATTGAACCTGCACCCCCCAGAGCAGCTCCCCATCCTCGGCCGACCTTCGGGAGCGTGATGCTTTGGGCAGCCCCGCGGGCGCTGCTTGTACCCCCCTGGGTAGACACCAGGTCGGGTGTTTTGTGTCCCAGCCAGCTCCCAGCCACCTCAGGAGCAGGGCTGAGGGAGGGAGAGGAATCCCACTCCTCTCTCCTCTCTAATCCGCTGGAACAATGCTCACTACCAAGCGAGGGCTGGACGCGTTCCAGCGCACACTGAAGGCAATGACAGACCTCCCACGGATTGCAACGGGAGCAGGAGCGAGCTGGGCTTTTTAATCAGCATGGTACCAGCACCAGCAAATAGCTCATCAAGCAAGCCCTGGCATCACCCGGGCGGGGTAACACGGCTCCAATCCACCACGCTGGGGCTGCCTGTGCCCGTGGGTCACGTTCCCATCGCGGGTGGCACCGCGACACCCGCACCACGCGATCGGCCGCGGCGACTCCTGCCCTTCGGGGTGAAATTTACCCTCTGCTGCTCACCCATCGATGGCTGTCGGGGTGGGGAGGGTACCAGGGAAAGGCTCCCCCCCCCAGCATGGCCATAACCTTATTAATGATTCGGCGGCAAGAATAGAAATCAGAGTTAAATCTTCCTTAAGCTGCTCAGCCATCCTGTACGCATCCTCGGGCAGAAGTGCAAACACGAACTCCGTGCGTGCCCCGTGACGAGGATAAGTGACATTTGGGGCAGAGGGGTTTGCATATTCATCATTCCTTCCCAAGCAGAATATAGATTTGCCTTAATTTTTTCCCCTCTAGCTGCCACTAAAAGAAGCCAGGCGGCGAGGCTGCCAGGAGAGCCCCGTGCAGGGCAGGAGGGACCATGGCAGTACTTTCAGCAGAACTAAAGGGAAGATAAATCTGTAGCACAGAGACAACACCAATGATTCCCTCTCTCGTGACAGCTCTGGCCATGGCAGGCAGCTGCCACGGGGTTTTGGCCCAGGATGTTGCTCGGAAAACAAGTGGCACCCCACCCTGGGTGACAGAACAACAAGCAGAGGTTGGAGGGTAAGAGAAAAAGGCCTCCTGGGGACAAACCCGAGGCTGCAGGCAGCTGAGCCAGCTCTTCCCTGGCAGCACTTTCACCACTAAAGAACAGGCTACCCCAGCCACAGCCCATGGATGGGCATGGGGCAGCTGGCTGAGGGTCCAGCAACCCCCAGCAGACACCAACCCACCCAAACCAGCCCTGCCTTACCCCAGCCATGCCACAGGACCTTCAGCAACTCGGATCCCAGGTGGGATTGCAGCTCCATGGAGAGGCAACAAGTTGGCAATGGGGACCCCAGGGGCACCCAGACTGGCACATACCCATCCAGGTCTTGTTTTCCTGAGGGCAGCATCACAGAGGAGAAAAGAGGAAAGAGGGGACCTGCTGTGCTGTTTATAGGCCTTCCTCACTGTTGCCTCTTGCAAACTGATCCCAAACTCCTGTGTTATCCCCCAGCTGGGTGGTGTTACCCAGCCTACCCCTGTTTGGCAGTTTTTAACGAGGCACAGGCAAAGCCCATCCCAGCCAGACCCCCGGCTGCTTTGCCATTTCCAAAGGTACTGGGGCACGGTGGCAACAACTGAATCCACAGAGCCATGTGCCCAAGAGCAAAAACACACCTTGGTGCAAGAGAAACGTGTAAGAAAGAGATTATTTCAAAACACCAGCTACAAACACACTACCCTTTGCTTCTTAAAACCCCAGCAGGGCAGCTTGGTGCCCTTGGGACCCGGGCACCCCTCCCTCACACCCGGCCATTGAGCCCGGGGCGGTAACGGACTTAGTATGGAGGCCAATTAGCAGCTTTTCCCTGGCTGGCTGCCAGCAAGAGGGATTTATTTGGCTATTTCTCTATGAAGTGCCCAAGGAAGGGTGATGAGGAAAGGTCTGGAGGGTGGTTGGGGGCTGGATGATGCCACAGCTCTGCTCTGGAACGGGAATCGCCCACATTGCGTGGCCAGGGTCGGTGTCACCGGTGCTGCTGGAGGTAGTTACCTGACCTGAGCCCAGCAGAGGAACTTCACCTCCAGCCCTGCAGAGCTCAGAACTGGTCACGGCACCATCTGGGCTCATCCTGCCTCTCTGCCCAGACCTTCCCATCCCGAGCATCCCACCAAGTGTCTGAAAAGGAACAAAAAAAATAAAAAAGACTTGCTCAAGACCTGCTGCTTGGGCTTTTTTTTTTTTTTTCCTCCACGATGAAGCAGCTAAAGCAGAAACAGCAATTATCTGGTTCAGTCTGGTGCTGCTGGCCTGGAACATGCCATGACAACGTGTTTCTCGTTTCAAAGCCTCTTTTGTACTAGGACACAGTTCAAGGGATCTTGCAATGCCTGCATTTGTAAACACGAGGCACTTGCAGCTACACGCTTTGCAGATGAAAGGCAGGGCAGAGCAGAAGGGCACTTCTCCCCGCCGTGGCCGTGTCATGGCCAGGAGGGCTGAGGGGAGTGATTGTTTCCCCCCTCGGCTCAGCTCAGCTCAGCTCAGCCCCTCTCAGCTTCCCTGGGTGTCTGCAGGCGGACGTGCTGATTCAGGGACTCGGGAACCCTGGGGCTGCTTAACCGAGCGTGGTCCTCAAAAGTCACAGCACGTTCAGAAAAATGGAGCCCTGGAAAAAAAAAAAAAAGAAAAAGAAAAATCACAGAAAAAAAAAAAAAAAGTGCGTCACTGCAGATTATTTTAGGCCCTGGTCCATGCATAATGCAAATAAGCAGCTCCCGGGGTACATGCCTGTAAAAACCATCCAGCACCATAGCAGTCGCTCAGAGGAGCTTTCCAAACAGGTGGTGAAAAGCTAAAATTATGTGTCTCAGTGTCCTCGCCGGGGTTAGGAAAGGCCCTGGCGTTCAGGAAGGCTCTTCTACCTCCACGGGGCTGCTGGAAAATGGGACCGAGCTGTTAAAAACACTGAAAAACAGGGTTTTTTTCCCCCCTTTTCAGGCAATCTTGCACCCTCACGGCCCAAACCACCCTCAGCATCTCCCACCGACCGCTTTGATCCGAGCTGCCTCCTCCTGCTCGCTTTTCACGCTGCTCTGCCTCTAATTAATGACTTAATTATTAATTATTTTTAATGCTTTTTGCTAAAAAAATTGTTGTATCCCCCTCACCTCCCTCCAAGGAGCCGGTTGGGGAGCCCTATTTATGGGTTGAAATGCTGCTGAAAGAGTTATTGCCATGTTATTCAGCTGTTGTGCCAAGGCTGCATGGGGATCGGGTTTCTGCTGAAAGGGTGCCAGGCACGTCTTTTTCCAGGAACCAGCAGCCGTATTTAGCCTCCGGCTGCACATGAAAGACTGCAGTCGGAAACGTGACATTGTGTCAACATTTGAGGCAGGTCAGAGCTGGGTGAGACCATGAAAACAAGTCCGGGGAACTCAGCACGCCCCACCGGCTCGGCACGGGCTGCCACCGCCTGGCACCGTGCCCCGGGGGGTCGGTCATCCTCCTGCCATCACCTTCCTCCTCCCATCACCTTCCTCCTCCCATCACCTTCCTCCCTCCATCACCTTCCTCCCTCCATCACCTTCCTCCCTCCATCACCTTCCTCCCTCCATCACCTTCCTCCACCCTCGACTCCCCATGGTCCCACCTCGGCCGGGTGGGACATCCCATCAGTGGGCAGAGGCAGGTGCAGGCAGCCCTGGCAAAGGGGGGTCCGTGGGAAGGGGGTCACCCACTGGGTGCTACCCCACGGGTGCAACCCCTGCCCTGTGCTGCTGCCCAGGGATGACCGAGGGCCAACAGACTCACCTGTCCCATTGGAACTGGACCAGGGCAGCAGAGAAAATCCCCAGCCCTACTCAGCTCCCTGCATCAACCTTATCTCACCCACTTTAGTATTACTGGGGTTTCTTTTTCCTGAGGATCTGGAGCTTCTGTGAGTCCTCCCACCACTCCTCAAGGTGGGTCAGGAGGTGGAGACCAAAGGGAGGGAGGAAAGGAGCCAGAATCCAGCTGGTAAGGAGGTTTGCACGCTGCTGCGCTCCGCACCACACGCTGTCCTCACAATGGGGTTAGTTGCAGTTGTCTTCAAACAGATCAATATTTAGCCCTAATTAAAACAAACAACAACAGAAACATCAGGAGTTTTGGAGGCCCCGGATAAATTAATACAAGCAGGGTTGGTTTTTTTTCCCTAGTTTTGTCTAGCATTATTTTACATTAAAGTAACTCTCCCTGCAGTCTACCACCACCCCCCAAGCACCATTCCTCCTCCAGCAGGGTCCCAGAGGTGCTGCAGCCAGGACTGGCTATTTACAGCACTTAGGGTGATTCATCTGTGGTGTGAATTTGGGAACTTTCCCAGAGAATCTTCTGTGCTCCAGCTGAGTCCTCCCACCTACCCCTCCCTGTCCCTCTCACCTTTGGGGTCCCCTCCACGTCACCTCTGGAGAGGCAGCGAAGGAGCCCGTGGCCTGGGAGTGTGAGCACGAGTGAAGGGGTGCCAGGATGCTCATCCCCAGCTGCAGCATTGGTTTTAAATCCCCAAGCAGTGAAACAGCCACAGGAGCACGCAGGGGATGCCACAGGTTTGTCCCTCTCAGCCCAACAGACCCACCACGATGGGTTTTCCCCAGCAGAGTCCACGGAGAGGCTGTTTCTCCTCCAGGCAACAGGCAAACAGAGATGTGTCCTCCACATCCCCGCTGAGCTTGGGGTGGGTGGATGAGCTAAAAAGACAAGCCCAGCGAGCTCCAAGACCAGGAGGGTGCAGCAAAGTCAGCTGGGTTCTCCTGGCAGCTCCCAGAAGGTGCCAAGGGAGTTAAAATGTAAAATATCCCTGGGGACAGGGGTAATGGGACCCAGAGCTGCCCTGGGGCACCGACAGCACGGGAGCTGGCACAGGAGCTGGCACAGGAGCTCTGCTCACCACGGGCTGCTGGATGGCAGCCACCCAACGACCCTGCTGGAAACACAAGAGGCAAGCCCTTATCTTCCACAGGAAAAGAATTCTTTTTATTAAGTATTTTTAAACAACTACTTAACATTTACTTGAGATAAAAATATGTACAATATCCCACCTTGTAGAAGGCTCCAAAATATAAACACTGTACCTCTCCCTAAAGAAAAAAACTTCTTCTCTTCAAAAAAGAAAAAAAAAAAAAGCCAGAAGACAACCCAGAAACAAGAATACATTCATATTTCTCACTTCTTTATGCTCAAGTAGTTATACAAATAATAGACATCTGAAACGTTTTACCTTATAATATATTTATATAATATATATATATATTTATAACAGGATTTTACAAATAAAGGCAACAACTGTATACCAAAAAAAACAAGCCCAAAAACACAAACAAAAAAAAAACCCAAACAAACAAAAAACCCAAACAAACCAACAGAAAACCCAAAGCAACAACAAAATAAACGTTAGAACACGGGCTGCAATCAAGCATAGTGCATCTCAACAGCTTGGGGAGGGCCAGGGGAAGATCCAGGCAACAGGCTTTCTGGACACCAGTAAGAGGAAAAAAAAAACCCACCAGAAACAAAACCAAAATCAAAAGGAAAACACCCCCAAACAGCACCAGCGAGGTGGAGGGTTTGGGTTTGTTGTTTTTAGTTCAATAAAAGCCAAATTGGACACAAAATCCATCTGTGGAGAAGCCCCTCGTGGTTTAACAGGACAAGTGTCAACCCCCCCATACCCCAGACCCCTCTGCTCGTGACTGGAGCCAACTGGGCTGGGGTTTGCCGAGGGAAAGGTGGGAATTGAGATGCTCAGATCCCACTGGGATTAGACTCCCATGCAAAGCCCAGCGTGGTGATTTTGCAGAGGCAGGGGCAGGGGTGCTCAGCGGGTCTCAGCCACGGCCTCGCCGCTCACCCGCTGCTGGGATCCCAGGACCATCGCCATCCCCGACCCAGACAGGCTGAGCAGCAGCGTGAGGGACAGGCCTGGAGTCAGGTGCAACAAGCAAAGTGATCCTGGGGATATTTACTCCCCAAACCAGCAGCTCAAGTTACAGGAAGGGGCGCGTGTTCGTGGATTTATCGGGCGTACGCCGTGTAAAGCATCCAAGCAGCATCTACGTTTTATTTCTTTTAAAAAAAAAAATAAAAATTCAAATTAAATCAACTCAACTCTCAATAGATCAGCAGAGGTGTGGAGAGAAACCAGTCTGAAGTCTACCCGACTGTGCACGACCCAGCGGCGACCGCTGCTCTGCCCTGGGTGGTGCTGCCCCCGGAGCACGGGGACGTTGGCACTGGTGGGGCACCCACACCCAGCTCGAGCTACGGGCAGAGGGGTTGCTGCCTGAAGAAGCCTTTAGGAGCAGTACCGTGTTTTTCTGTTCACAGACCCCAGAACCAGAGTCTGCCCAATGGAGTAGCTCTTGTTTTCACAGCTTTGCACTAGAGTGGCAGCTGACCCGGGAGCCAACTGGAGATGTGGGAAGGGAAGGAGGTTGGGGGTAAAGCACAAATTTCTTGGGTTTTTGGGGGTTTTTTCTTTGCTTTTTCCTCTTTTGGCAGTAGTTCTGAATCACTAACCTGGGCGCCATCCTTCATCCTTCTCCAAGCTACCTGGCCAGTCAGAGAAAAGGGGATTTAGCTTCCTACGTGCAGTGAACCTTCCCCCACACCTCAGTCCAGCCAATATATAAAAGTGAAACAGTCTCAAACTAAAAAAAAAACCAAAACCAAAAACAAAACACAAACCACAAAGAAAGAAAACAAAACAGAAAACAAAAAAGTCACACTGCGCTCAGTCTTTGGTTTCCAAGTTCAAAGGAGGGATCTGCTTCAAAGCTTGAAGCAGAGCCGAGGAGTCGATGGGGGAATGGGCTGGCACGGGAGAGGGGAGTCTCTGGGGCATCAGCAGCGGCGGAGAGATTTTGTCGGGGTTCATGAAGCCCGTCAGCGCGGCGGCGGAGGCCGGGAGGCTGGGGTACAGCACAGGGACGGACGCCGGGTACCAGCACTTCTCCAGCATGGGCAGGTAGGCCGTGGCGGATGGTGGGATCAAATAGAAAGGCAGGCACAAGGGAGGCTGGTGAGCGTGAGGGCCCAGGAAGCCGCTGGGAGAACCCATCACGTCGCTGCCGAAAGGCCCCTCGTCCTCCGGCGACTCCAGCCTGCTCCTTTTGGCCGGAGGGTCCTCAGTCTCTTGCTTTATAGAGCTTATTCTCTCCTGGACAGCGTACTTGAGTTCGGTATCCTTTTTGAAATACTGCTGGTCGGATTTGGAGTCGCTTTTCTCCAGCTCTCCCCCGTACCCGCTGTCCGTGTCCGTGTCGCTGCCGCTCTGCTCCCCGCTGGAGTGAGCGAATGTCCTCTGGATCACGGGCACGCAGTTCTTCCCGTGTCCCTCGGCCGCCTTGCTCAGGGAGACAGGTTTCTCTTTCAAGTCCACCATCTTAGGAGGGACGATGTCCCCGGCTTTGCGGGCGGCTCCTCCCTGCAGCACCTCGGAGGCCATGCGGTGCAGGTGGCCGACCAGCTGGGAGGGCTTCAGGTCTTTGCCGTTCTCGTGCTTCGCCAGGTATTGCAGCATCTCCTTGGCGCACATCTGGAAACCGGAGCGAAACATTTCCTGGCTGGAATCGAGGTTTCTCGATGACAGGTCACCTGAGGAAACATTAACAGGCAGAGAAATTAAAAATTAACAGCCTGCTAAGTAGTTCCACCACCGTCCCTCCAGGCGGGGCTGGAGGTGTCGCCACCCTTTGGTCGCAGAGAGGTGAACTTGAGGGTCCAGCTGAGCTCTGCCTACATCCCCCTGACTTCCACATGCACCTCTCGGAACGTCCACCCATCCACCTTTACCTGAGAACTTTAAACATTTTTTTGGGGGGGGTTCTTCAGTGTAAATGCCCCTTTCAACAGGGGGTGAGTCAAGCTGGAGCCTTCTCTGGGAAACACCCCGGGGAAGGCGGAGTGCACCTCGCCCTTCACCTCCAGGCAGAGCTCCCGGAGCACTCCCAGCAGCTCCGCCAACCTCGGGCGGGTGGTTGTGCTGCAGCTCCCAGCTCTACTGCACTCCCTGTGGCCGCCAGAGCAGGGGAAGGCTCTTGAGAGAAAACTCGATTTCACTTGGTGCCATTCGCCGCCAGTGCCACACGTGAAAACAGGAGAGGAAGCGCCTCTGAAGCGAGATAAGCTGGTGGCTGCGTCCCCTCTGCCTGCGGGGCACGGGGTAGCTCGTGTAACGGGACTTAAGAGGGTAAAAAAGCAGATTTCGATGTATTTTGATTAAACAAAACTGGGCTTGATGCAAAGCTCTGGACTGGAAAGATACCAACGGCTTCGGAGGGAACCTCAGAGCAAACCCGGGCTTTGCATAAAACGACTTAAAATCCAATTTCATTTCAAAAACAGCTCCACGGGGGCACTTTCTACCGATCGTAGTGAGAAACGAGCTCTCTTTGAGAGACAAAAAGACGGTGCTTAACCAACTCCTGCCCCCTCCCTTGTCGGGAGCCAAGCGCCACCGCCGCCTTTCAAAGTCCACCGGGCGCCCGCAGGTTCTCACGCACACTCACCCGCTTGTAAACCGCTCTGCAAGGCGATGATTTTCTGCTGCTGCTGCTCAATGAGGTTGGTTAGCGCTTTCACGTGCTTCAAGGTGAGCTCCAGAACCACCGCCTTCTCCAAGTGACCTAGAGTCTGCAAGCAAAGGGACACGCGGTTGGGACACGCAGGAGCCCGACGGGGCTGCCAAGAACAGCGGGGGGACCGACGCAGTTTGGAGGAGAGAATGAAAGGCAGAGCCTCGATCCTGAACAGTGCGGGACAATATTCCATGGAAAGAAGTTAAAAAGCCGGCTCTGTCACAAAATCCCACGGGTATTTCTAGACCAGCCCCGGAGCTCAAAGAGAATTAATTTTATTTATCGGTTCTGTTGGCTTCGTGACCTTAGTGGGGGGGAATCCAGACACTAGACGGGGGGGGGGGGAAGTCCCTCGGCCCGGGGGGTCCCCGCAGCTGATCGGGGAGCCGGAGGGGGGCGAGCAGGAACCCGGCAGCTCAGCAAGCCACTGGAGGACTCGGCTCCCGGTGAAGTTTGGGATGCGCTCACGGAGGATGCGGCCACCACGGGGACAAAACGAGGGGGGGGGGGGGAAAAAACCAAACAACCAACAACGGAAAAAAAAAACC
>JAOEGS010012015.1:0-13138 GCA_025447755.1 Corythornis vintsioides | reverse complement strand
GCTGGGGAGGGGGAGTCGGTGCAAGTTCCCCTCCCTGTGCCCTCGCGTGTCCCTGCTTTGCTCGGGCCCTGCTCCCCCCCCCCCGCGCCCCGCACGCCCCCCCAGCTCTGCTACCCACAGTGGGAGGAATCAGCTGCAATAAACCCTGGAGCCAGACCTGGCTGCTTTGTCTCTACCTGACTCTGTGATGCTGCACACACACACACCAGAGCAGCTGGGGACCCCCGGGGTGGTGGAGGATAACTGGGGGGGCACTGCTGTTCAGGGAGGGGCTCATTTGCTGGATCCCCTGACTGAGAATCACCCTCTCCTTGCTCCATGTCATGCCTTGGGGAGCTCAGTCCCAGCCCCGTTCTGCAGCAAGGACTGGGGAGTGGCCAGGGTGCCCCAAAGGGGCATCAGTTCACCAGGAGGGGGGGTTCATGCCATGGAGGATCCACCTCTGAGGTGCTCCCCAGTGTCCCTGGGCAGCCCAGGGCTGGGTGCTGGGGGTGATGTTTTGAGGCCCCAGTGGGGTGGTAGCCCTGGGGTGAGCAGGGTCTAGGGACAGCCCCACGGTTCTCAGCCCAGGCTCCCTGCAGCATGGGCACAGGGGGCACAGACTCGTGGAGGGGCTCACAGGGCATTGCATCATGGCCAGTGCTCTCCCACTCTGGAGCTGGTGACATTGGATGGCTGGGACTTGCCAGGACCTGGCTGGCCATGGGCAACCCATGTCTGTGTTCTGGCAGGAGACCAGGGAGCACGTGAAGCTCAGGGACCACCTCCCCAGGGAGCCAGACCCACACTCACACACCCTGCCCTGCTGCCAGGCTGTGCTGGCATGGGCACATGGGAGTGGGCACCAGTGGGAGCATTGGTGATGCCCTGTGCAGGTGCCCAGTCTGCCCAGCCTGTGGATGGGATGGTGTCTGGCAGGCACCCAACAGCCTCTCTCATCTCAGGGCTGGCAGAGCTGTGCAAAGCACCTGAAGCTGCTGGTCCTTCCCTGAAGCTTCTCTGGCATCAAAAACCTGCCATTTCCTGATTAAAAGTAACCCTCTTTTATTAAAATGCTTTCCCCACGTGGTGTTATTCCTGCAATCCCACAGAGTTATTTTTTCTTCAGAAGAAACCTGGCACTGCCTTAGCACAGCTACTCACTCTGTGTCACAGAATCATGGAATCTTAGGGTCGTTTTGGTTGGAAGAGACTTTTCAGATCACTGAGTCCAGCTGTGAACCCAGCTGTGACAGAGCACCACTGCCCCATGGCCCTCAGCACCACAGCTCCACGGCTTGGAAACCCCTCCAGGGATCACAGGGACTCCACCCCTGCCCTGGACAGCCCTTGTGGGGAAGAAGTTGTTCCTCAGCTCCAACCTCAACCTCTCCTGGTGCAACTTGAGGCTGGTTCCTCTTGTCCTATCACTTGTTCCTTGGGAGCAGAGCCTGACCACCCTGGCTCCAATCTCCTGCCAGGAGCTGTCAGAGCCAGAAGGTCTCCCCTGAGTCTTCTTTGCCCCAGGATGAACAGAGCCCTCAGCTGCTCAAGACTTGTGCTCCAGACCCTTACGTGGCTCTGTTGCCCTTCCCTGGCCATAATCCAACCCCTCAATGTCCTTTTTGAGGTGAGGGGCCCAAAACTGACCCCAGGATTCAAAGTGTGGCCTCATCAGTGCTGAGTGCAGAGGGACCATCCCTGCTTAGTCCTGCTGGCCACACCAGTGCTGGTACAAAGTGGGATGCTGGTGGCTTTCTTGGCCACCCAGGCACATGTTGGCTCATCTTCAGCCAGCCATTGATCAACACTCCCAGGTCCTTTTCTGCTGGGTAAAATATCAGCCAGTACAACACACTGGGGATGGGGAGCAGGCAGGGAGCAGGAATTTGCAGGTTGTAGGTGTTGTTTTAGACATTTACTGGAGGTTAAGTTACAACTGCTGAACTGAGATCCAGTGTGGGTGAAGACACCTCTCCAGGGGTAGGTGTCAAGGCCACATCTTCAGCAACTGGGGTTAATTCAGATTTATTAGGAAATAAGGAATCTTTATTCTTCCCTCACCCCAGCTATTGAGGGTGAGACAGAAACCCTGAAGAGAAAGGGACTGATTATTTATACAGCTAAGAATAATAACATTTTCCCATGTTGCCCATCCAGGTGTTGTGTTTCTAAAGCACATTTTATTCTCCAGAGCAGGTGTGTTTCAGAAGTACAAGGTTTGCAACGAGTTAGTCTGATTACAATGCAATTAAAATGAAACCAGCTCAAAGGGGAAGAACCCAGCAAGGGAAGCAGGGGAGCTCTGCAAAAGAGGTGAAAGAAAAATCTCTTGGCAACCCAGGGAGCACCCTGCTGCCACCCAATCTGCTCCCCCCAGCAAAGAGGGGCCTGGCAGGGCACTGGTTTGGCAGGGGCCTGGTGCAGACAGGCAGTGACCAAGCCCTAGCAGTAGGTAGTGGGTTTGATGAGGATGGCAGAAGCGTTGCAGTTGCCACTGCACAGACTGCCCCACGTTATGGCCCCCTTGACATTGAGCTGTGCAGAGTAACACTGTGAGTACCACCACCCACCCCCATAGCTGGAGGCACAGCTCCCACTGTAAGTGTCCTGATCCAGGTCCTTAGCAGAGAACTTCATGTTGTCGTGCATGGTGCTGTCACCCTTTGAGGCCATGGCATCCTCTGCTGTCCCAGAGTATGTCCCCAGCCTCAGCCTGTACCCCTGGGACTCGTCCTCCAGTCTGAAGAGGCTGTATTCTGCAAAACTAGCACTGTTGGTGGCATCCCAGATGAGGAACCTGGCCTGATAAACCTTCTGCTTGGAGATCTGGTGGATGTACTCGGTGCCCAGCCAGAAATCGGTTTTCACGTTCCCAAAGCCGTACTTGTAGGTGCTCCAGGACTCATCCCAGGTGATCTCCGTGTTCAGGTGGTTCCTCTGGATGACTGTCCAGCCCCCACCTGCCTCATCCATCTCACAGTACACCACGAGGTGGTGCAGCCCCGTGGGCTGGATGACATAGACGCCGCTGGGGCTGCCGGCGGGGATCTCGCTGCAGTCCCTGGGCCAACCTGGGGGAGGGGAGAAGGTGATTTAACAAGACCCGGCGCAACAAGACGGAGGCACAACCCGGTTGTGCCAGGCTAAGACGGATCAAACACCAAGCTCACCTGAGCACACCACCCCCGCGTCCTCGCTGTGAGCGCAGTTGTGCTCTCCCCAGGGCTTCAGCGAGCAGTGAGCCAGGAGCTTCTCATCCCCGTTGCAGTTAACGTCGTCCAGCCAGATAGTGCCGGTTCCACGGCCAAAGTGGCCGCTGCCTGGGGCTGCCACTGCGTCCCCACAGTTGAGCTGCCTGCACACCACAGAGGCATCCTTCAGGTCCCAGTTGTCGTCGCACACGGTTCCCCACTCGGTGCCGTACAGAACCTCCACCCGCCCGGAGCACTGGCTGGAGCCGTTCACCAGCCGGACCTGGCCTGAGACAACAGGAAGGAGGAGGTTTGGAAAGAGGGGGGACGACACCAAAGAAAGCTGGAGGGATGGATCTGAAGGTAATTGTTGGTTCAGGAAGTGGAGTTTGGGAAGAAGACTCACGGGGAGTTCACACCTCTAATTGTGCTCCTGGCTAGGGAAGGAGCGTTTGTCTTCCCAAAGCCTCCAATTCCAAGTCTTTTTGGAGTGTTGTGGCCCCAGACTGGGCACAGGTTTGCCATGTGTTCCCTCAGCTAAGTGGACATCAGCCATCCCCTCCTGCCACTGCAGGAGCTGTGTTTGACCCTCCAGGGACTGTGAGCACCCCGGGAGTGAGGCTGAGGGTGAGGCAGGGAAGGTGAAGGACCCTCAGGCAAAGGTATTTCAGAGGAGACCACTTTTCTAGTCCTTAGCCATCAGACAAGCCAAATAGCTGGGGATGCTGGTGGCAGGAGAACCCTTCCTTCTGCATCCCTGCAGAAGAACACATGTCCTTGTGCCTGAAACATCCAATCCACCAGATGATTGAGGAAAGGCAAGTGACTCCTGCTGGGCCATGGATCTCTCCTGGGGGATGCTGGGGCTCTGCTGACAGCTCAGGGGCAGCAGCAGGTTGGAAGATGCCCACCCTGACAGCCTGCTCTGGCGTGGCCCTACCTTTGTGCTGCTGGCACAGGTGGAGACCTTCCATGCACCTACCGTATGGTGAGCTCCGAGTAGACACTGCCTTATCCAAGACAGTCTTTTTGATGAGGGACTGGCTTTGGACATCCTTGGTGAGATGAAGGGCAGGCAGGGCCAACACACAGGTGAGGAGCAGGAGGGGAGTGCACTGGGCAGCTGGAGGAGGAAGGGACAAGAGGAAAGTCAAACAGAGCATCCCACTGTCAGGGTAACACATGTGATGGGGACCCAGCTGCAGGGAGGGGGAAGAGCTCCAAGTCACCCCAAAGCTGTGAGCATGGCATGGGTTGCCTTTCTGACATGAACCTTGTAGCTGGACTCCTTCTTGTCCCCAGGCTTCATGCCAGAGCCCAGGGTGCCCAGGAAATCTGGGTTGCAAAATCAAGCTATGGCAAGAAAGCCCTTTGCAGATCAGAAGGAACTCGACCAAAGTTTTTGAAGCACGAACTTTATCAGGAACCTTGCAGAATACCTTCTGCCCATCCAGCTCACTAACCAGCTAGATGGTACTTCTTCAGGCTTGCCACTTCAGTCTGGAAAACCCTCACTCTGCTTGGACCCTGAGCCCTGCTGAAGCTCTTGCTGAAGTGCTCCCAGTGATGTGAGGTGTGGGCAGCTCCTGTCCCTCCAGCCAGAGCAGCATGGTGACTGGATCTGCAGGATGGTCAGTGGGTCTTCACCCCTCGAGTGTGACCCAAAGCTGGTCTGACCCTCCCCTGCTCCCTGCTCTCTGAACAGGGCAGCGCACACGTTCCTCCTTCCCCCACCAGACTCCCTCCTGAGGCCTCCTCTGCCCAGCAGCTGCTGGGCTGGGCTGAAGGCAGACCCAGGGATCTTACACATCCCTCTGAAACCTCCCTTCCCCTGAGAGAAGCAGCACAGACCCTGCTTTGTGCCCTTTGCCACCTCCTGCCTCTGTGGCAAGTCATCCATCCACGGATGGCTCTGCCAGGGGGAGCCTCTCAACACCCCCTGTCTGCCAGCACTGCTTCTGGGGGTCCAGGGACCCCATCCTGCCCTGCTCCCCATCAAACACACTCACCCATCCTGGCTCCACGGGGACACTCAGAAGTCCAGACAGTTGCTGTAGCTACGCTTGGAGTCACAAGCTTTATAGCTGCACCATGCCAGGGGTGGAGAGGGGCTGACACTGCTCCTGCTAGTCCCATCCCACTCCTGTCTCGGGGTGTGTTCATGGGCTACCAGCAATAGGGTTGTAACAACAGCCCCTAACCTGGGGTGTTCATCTGCTCTGATAAGAGCCCTTATCAGAACCTGAGCAAATACAGCCCAGGAGCGGCAAAAGGCAGCAGTGCACTTCCCATGTGTCAAGCAGGACTTCTCCTGGACATGCCACCCATGGGTGTTTGGAGATGTTTGCTGAGCCCTCTCTTGCCACCCCCTGCAGGGCACAACCCTGGAGAGATGTAGCTCTCGTCAGAGATGAGCAAGGGCTGGGGTCCCTCCCGCCGGATCCCCGCCAAGGTGGGCAGGAGCTGGGGACAGCAGAGCAGCACTGTGGGTGTGTGGAGGTGGCCCTGCAGTTCTGGAGGCAATGGCCAGCTTGTCATGTCTGGAACAGAGCTGAAGGGACTGGAGCAGTTGGAAGGAGAGGTTATTTCTGCCTGAGGCTCGGATGAAAGCAGGAATTGCTCCAGGGAGCACCTGGTGCTGGGAAAATCTCCTGGTTTTTTTTCCTCCATGTCCTCTGCTCTGTTACATGATGTTCAGAAACACTTCCATTATTGCTGCAGAGATGTGATGCTTGGTCACACCAAGGTGAGGTTGGCCAGGGCTCTGAGCAGCCTGCTCTGGTTGCAGATGTTCCTGCTCAGTGCAGGGACAGAGCTTGAAAGGTCCCTTCCCACCCAAACCAGTCTGATTCTATGACTCTAAGACCATTTTCTTGGGAGGGATGAGATGTTATCCCACCCTCAGCAATTCTGTTTCATGCCAGGTTCATGTAAATCCACAGTGAGCCAGAGCTGCAGCTACTGGGGTGGCCACAAAGCCACACCAAGCTCAGTTGAGTCCTGCCTGAGCAGCTGGGAGTTTCTACCTGTGAGGTGGAGCATCAGCAAACAGACAATGGTCTTTCAGAGCTCTGAACAGACACTGTGGACCCCAGACCATCCATCACTGCCAGGGTGGACCCACACCTCCAGACCTCCCCTGCACCTCCTGACTGCAAACCCACCCAAGATAAGGCCAAAGTGGCTTCATGACAGAGTGGAGCTGCCCTGATGCTGATACAACACACACACACCCCCTCCCCCACCAGCAGCCACAGCCTTCCCAGCTCTGTGGGGGCACTGGGTGGGAGCAGGGGCAGCCTGGGGCACTGTGCAGGCAGGAGGCAGCTCCCACCATGGCAGGGATGCCCTTGTATCAGTTGACCAGATGGATGGCTGCCAGCAAGCTGTTCCCCACTGCTTTTATGGGTATTTGTTTCTAAGCAGATATTTCTACCCCTCCACTCTTTGACTTTTTTCCTTATTGGCCTCTGGAGCATCTGCAAGATGGGAAATCTTTGTCTCCCAGCTGTGAGGTGAGCGATGTTTTCCCTGAAGTCTTGAAGCATATCCTGAGTAAAGAAAACATGGATATCTCTGCTGTCATGTACCTGGGCACACATATAAAATTTTACTGCAAGAAACATGTCAATTTCCGTGACCATTTCCAGCATGGTAGATAAACTGGTGCAAAGCAAACGTTGATGTATCAGGATTGACCTCCAAGATCTAAGATGTGGGTGAAGGACTGGATGCTGTTTACCCAGACTTCAGTAGAGCCTTTGACACTGTTTCCTGCAGCATTTTCCTGCAGAAACTGGCTGCTCGTGGCTTGGATGGGTGGATTCTTCAGGGGGTAAAAAGTGGCTGGGTGGCCAGGTCCAAAAAGTGGTGGGGAATGGAGTGCAATCCAGTTGGTAGCTGGTCACAAGTGGTTTTCCCCAGGGCTCAGTGCTGGCAAGAGTTCTGTTTAATACCTTTATCCATGATCTGGACAAGGGGATGGAGGCACCCTCAGGAATTTTGCTGATGCCACCAAGTTGGGAGGGTGAATTGATGTGCTTGAGGCTCTACAGAGGGACCTGGCCAGGCTGGATGGATGGGCTGAGGCCAGTAGAATGAGATTCAACAAGTTGCTGAGTCCTGCACTTGGGTCACAATCCCCTGCAACACTCCAGGCCTGGGGAAGAGCAGAGCAAGGCCAGGAAACTGCCTCCTGACCATCTGCATGCAGAGGGGATGGAGCAAGTGCAGAGCATCTTCCTGGCCCCTGC
Organism: Corythornis vintsioides; assembly: GCA_025447755.1. Lineage (NCBI taxonomy): Eukaryota > Metazoa > Chordata > Aves > Coraciiformes > Alcedinidae > Corythornis > Corythornis vintsioides. Next base: position 5,712 of record JAOEGS010012015.1, on the reverse strand, counting down.
CAGGGACAGCTGGGGCTCTGAAACCTGCTAGCAATTAAAATCCACCACGGATGAAGCCAAATGAGGATGGGCAGCAAAAGCTGGGACGTGGGAGTGAAAACAGATCAGCCCCAGTCCGGGTTGTAAACCCATCGAGACAGAAATTGCTTTAAAAAGAAAAGGAATTTAATGTCTGGAAAAGGAGGAGCAAGAAACGCAAAGCTCTGAGCAGCTCCACGGCTGCTGGCGAGCAGCAGACGTGCTGTGGCAGTGATGCCATCTGCTGCCTGCAGCCTCCAGCGAGCTGGAAGCCAGGAGCCTGCCCTGCAAACAGCAGCAGGGGGCTCAGGGATGCAGGGACGAGCTGCTCCTCACCTTCCAGCTTCCAAAACCTGGGCTTTATTGCCACGGATGAACTTAGCAGCATGAAATTAGAATGAAATCCAGTGTTTTGATGATGCCTCTGAGCCATTTGATTAAACCACTGTGCTGGTTTCACATTGGATCTTCTCTGATGGGGAAGGAGAGGCCCTTGGTCTGCCATGTGGACTCTGTGCCCAAGAAATTTCAGCCACGCAGGGGTGGAGCTGCCCCCTTGGCCAGGTGAGCACTGCCCCTTGGCACAGCACACACAAGAGCACTGCAGGGAGACAAGTTCACAGGACATCTGCATTTTCCAGCATTCTTGGGGAAAAAAAATCCATCTCTCTAGATGAATCCTTTGTATTCCAAAGCCAGGGGTGGAAGAAATAAGATGATACAGATGCCTGCATATCATCCCGGGGCCATCCTCCAAAGAAGCACTTTCTAACACCCTTTTACTTTCAAGCCAGTGAGTTTTCCTGTGCACCCAGGGCATGTGCAGCCCAGCAGGGATGCAGATGCCAGGTCTCATCAGCTCAGCAGAACATTGCTTGATTACAGCAGCCTCTGCCCATAGGAAGGGAATATTCTGAGGTCAAGGCTACTTGTCATAGGAAATGCCTTCCCAGGAGCCAGGCAGCAAAGTGACTTTTCTGTCTGCCCTCTACTAAGAATTTGGCTACGGGCTTTTTGGTTGTCCTGGCTCCCACATCCCAGGAACCTGCAGGTCCCCTCCAGGTTGGACCTGGCCTGGGGATGGTTTCAGCAGAGTGGTGGGAGATGGGACAGATTCTGGCTCCTGGAGGGGGTCTGAAGCAATTCCTCCATAGGGCATGGGCACCAGAAGCCCCAGCACCTGCAGGATGTCCCACAGACTGAGCCCAGGGCAGGATTCCTCCTTGGTGACTCTCAGCTGTGGGCAGATCCACACTGTTCTGCCCACCCCACCTCTGCCTACCCACCCCACCAGTGTCCTGCCTGCCTGGCAGGGACACGGATGTCACCTCAGCAGCAGGCAGGAGGCTGTCCCCATTGGAGGGGATTGACTGGAATCTGTGACAGAAAGTTTTGCCCAGTCTCCTCAGGATAAATCAAAGCAGTGTCAGTCATCTAATAGGTTCAGTACCATAAGCTGTGCTGCACTAATGGGATATGGCTTTATGCAGGAGACAGTTTGATGTATCTGGGCCACTGCTAACAAAATCCTCCCCCAAACTCCCCTCTTTGTGGCTCCTCTAGCTCCAGAATTAATCAGCTCTCTCCTTTTGATCTGAAAGGCACCAGGTCATTGGCTGCCCACAGCTCCGGACACGGAGCCCACGGTGCCCGCTGGGGATGGCACAGTGCCAGCCTCAGCCAGCTGCCCAGGGGGGTTGTGTCCTGCTCTCAGGTCCTACTTTATGGTGGCTCCTGCCTGCACGATGTCCAGGGAGCCAGCACTGTGGTCCAGTGGGCACTGGGGTGCAAGGCAAGCCCTGAATTTGGTTCCTGATAAGCTAGCTGGGGTGCAAGGGAGAAGCTGGTCCTGATCCCAGTGGTCAAAGCTGCTTTTTGGATCATAACTCAGACTCATCCTGACTTTGAAGTGCTTGGGGCAGGATTCACTTCTGCTAGTCCATGAATCCTCCCCAGAAGCACCCAAAGATCCTCTAATTTTGTGTAGCTGAGGCACAGACCAGGAATCCTGCAAACTAAAGGTGCATCAATGGAGTCAGTGACACAAAGAAGGGCTTTGCAAACCAGCAGGTCCAACATCTCGAAGTCTACGGGTGTGTTTGGAAGTTGCCAGCAACACCAGCAGTGCAGCAGCTCTCCAGGTGCAGGGCAGGGCAGGGAACAAGCCCCTGCTCTGCACTGTCTTGGCTGAGAGCTGGAGCAGCAGCACTGCCAGCCTGGCGTGACCCACGTGGCACCTCTCCCACCAGCTCCTCCAATTCACTCTCCAAACACGTGTGTACCAGACTGGCAAATCCACTGCCTTTTGTCTGTGGAGAGGGAGAATCAGAGACATCCCCAGAGAAGCAGCTTTATCTCCTCCCTGTATTCAACTCATTTTCCCAGATAAATCCACTTAGTTCCACCAGGGTTTAACGGGAGCAGAAGGCTGTTCCCAGTGAGTCCAAAACACTTCTGCTTCCTACATCTACATCTTTCAGCTTTAAAACAGCCCTTTTAAGTGCCAGTGCTTCTTAACCAGCCTTCAGCCTGCCACTGGCATCAAAGTGAAGGGCTGTCTGGTCTGCAGAGCAAGCTGCCTTCTGGTCCTGAGTTGGCAAAAGAATCACGAGGTAACAAATTAATTCCCCAACCCACGTGAGTATTTCCTGCTGAAAGGGTTTTCCACAGCAACCAGTCTGAGGAGGTCCTTGGGTGGGAATTTGTGCCTGGGTTTATTTCCCTGTTCCTCCCGAGATGGCAGCTGTGATGTAAAAGCACCAAGTCTCCTGCCTTCACAAAAGAAACATCTGAAAAGAAGCTCTCCGGGTTGCAAAAGTTTGAGGAAAGACAAAGTTTTGCCATCTTGAAGTAGAAAAGTGACCCAGAAATCACTGACAACCTCAGTGCAGGATTATATAACCATAAATATTTGCAAAGTTTAAGGAATAAAAGACTACAAAGCCTCTAGTAAAGAACAGAATTCCAGTGGGGGGGGATTTCTTAGAATTGCTTATGTGATTTTAAAGAGAAAAAGGATGAAGAGGCTTCATTTCCCAACAGATTTGAGGGCTCTGCAACACAACTGCATCCAGCTTTTTATTTTCTGAGTGCTGAGCAGAGTGTTGTGCCAGCATTTCCCACTACAAAGTTCTGTTCCTACACTAAAAAGGATCCTGAGGAGTTTACCTGCTTGCTTTGAAGGTCAGACCTTCCTCTGGCTGCCTGCTCACACCAGGGATATTCTCCTGTGAGAAGATGCTCTTTTTGGTTCACTCTCTTTAGGCTCAGCTTAGCTTTAGGCTTAGCCAGACTTAGCAGCAGAGTGTTTGTGACACCAGGATTTTCCATGGCTGATGGATCACCAGCCCAGCTCTGGTACCTGACAGACCTTCAGCCCCAGCAAACACCTCTCCTTCCCCACAGCCAACACCCCTGGGCTTCCTCACAAGCCTCAAACCAACCTTCAAGAGTGCTGGTGCCATCTGGGGATGCAGAAGAGCTGCAGACGTTGTCCAAATGCAGGACTGCCATCTCCTGGGCAGCTGGGAAAGTCGGTGTGCAACAGGGCCTGGACCTGGAAATGTTATGTTTACATTTATATTTATATATTTATATTTATGTAATGGTAAAGTTTTCTATGTTACATTTATTTGTAGAAACATAAAATTGACATGTTCTGTGTCTCCTGGGGACACACATGAAAAAAAAAGAGATGGGAAAACTCAATGAGGGAATAGCCAGAGCAGTTTCAAACTAATATATCTGATTAATCACCTCCTGCATCACACCCAGGCAAGTCAGCAGTGAGTTACACACACTCCAGGGCCTTCTCATACCATTAAAATGATGGGAAAAAAATCCTTTTGTATTCCTGAGAGCTGGGCTGTGAGTGAGCACCAGTGATCTCCATCAAATCAAAAGGGGTTTTAGCTCATTCAGCCCAAAGGGAGAGTGCAAACTTAATTAACTCCATAGCTGTCAAGAGCTTGGCAACCTGCAGATCCATGGTGCTGGCTGGAAAACTGCAGAGCATCAGTAGCACCAGCCAGCCCTGCCATGCTGAAGACTGGCATGGAGAGAGAAGAGCTGGGTAAGAATCTCTCCCTCATCTCCCTGTGATGTTCCAGGAGAGCTCTTCACATCCATAAAAAAAACCAAACCAAAACTCAGAAACCAGGAACCACCACAGGAGGTGTGTGGCTCATGCCAGGAGTTGTCACATGGACTTCACAAGGCTGCCATCCCTGGTAGATGCCACAGATGATAGGTGCCTGCCATGGGCAGATAGGTGCATTTATCAGGCATTCTTTGCCAGCTGGAACATGCCATGTTGAGATAAAGTCCAAACTGCCTGAGGTGGAAATGTTTACAATAAGAAACCAGGCTGTGCAGGCTGACAGCAGCAGCATCTCTCCAGGGAACTAGCAGGGTCACTACCAAACAAACCAGAACTAGAGTCATGGACCAGAGCAGGGCTGTGAAGATGATCAGGGGGCTGGAACTCCTCTGCTGGGAGAGTTGGGGGTGTTCAGCCTGGAGAAGGCTCTGGGAGGACCTTCTGGTGACCCTTCAGTGCTTCAAGGGGCCTGGCAGAGAGAGACAGGGGAGTGTTTGAGCAGGACCTGTTGGGACAGGACAAGGGGTGATTGTTTGTAAATATGAAATTTAAACTAGAGAAGGAATATTTCACAATGAGGGTGGTGAGAGCCTGGTTGCCCAGAGAGGTGGCACCATCCCTGGTACCATCCCAGGTGAGGCTGGGGGGGTTCTGAGCACCCTGCTCTAGCTGCAGATGTCCCTGCAGAGTTGGACTGGATGAGCTTGAAAGGTCCCTTCCCACTCAAACCAGTCTGGGATTCTAAGGAGAATTATTTTCATGGAATCACACAGGGGAGCTGCTTGGTGTCCAGAGCCAAGGGCAGCAGTGCCACAGAAATCCCTCAGTGCTCAGAAATCCTGCAGCCAACACAACTTGAGCTTCTCTTTGGGTTTTTACCAGCCACGCCATCATCCTCCAAAGGCACCCAGACTTTCTTCCTCTTGTTATTTCCAGCCAAGGAACTTTCAGAAGTTGCTTCAGCTGTTTCATTTCTTCTTTCCCCAGCTCCAGCTGGTCTGGAGCTACCAGGGAGCAGGTCCAGCTCCTTGTGCTTTCAGCAGGGACCATTTGCTGCTATTCCCAGCTCTCTTCAGGGCTCAGACGAAGCTTTTGGGACAACACACCAACTCCTAAATTGACATTTTCTGCTATTTCAGTGGAGATTCACAATGGAAAAACAAAACATTTACACTCATAGTGTAAAAAAAAAAAAACATTTACACTGAGTTTCACGGGGAATTTGAGGGAGTTTATCCCACACAGCTCTAGTTTCCCAAGGCTGCTGCTTCTCACCCTACAATCCCACTCCCCAGCAATCTGGGATTGACAGAAGGGGCATCTTCCAGCCCCCAAACCTCCCATCCCGGCTGAGGGGGTTCAGGGGGGCACCCCTCGGGCCGACTTTTTGCCCTGTTTTCAGCAGGCTGGCGATAAATTTAATTCATTTATTAGGGCGGCTGGGAGCAGCGACCCCCGTGAGGGGCGACTCCCTGAGGGGCGGCGGGGAGCATAGATCGCTGAGGGGCGAACCCTGAAGGGCGGCGGGGAGCAGAGATCGCTGAGGGGCGACTCCCTGAGGGGCGGCGGGGAGCAGAGATCGCTGAGGGGCGACT
>JAOEGS010012014.1:49890-65050 GCA_025447755.1 Corythornis vintsioides | reverse complement strand
TATTAAATTGCATTAAATTTCTCTCTGCCCAGCTCTCTAGTCTGTCCAGGTCTCTCTGGATGGCAGCACAGCCTGCTCCAACTGTGAACAGGTCTGCTGTTGTTTTTTTCACTATAAGGCCAGAGCAGCCTGTAGCAGCTCATTCCTCCCCAAACAATTCCTGCTCTGCTCCATCACCGGTTGCTGTTGGAAGCAGTGGGGTGGTGCCTGTGCCGTGCTGTCCTCTGAGCCCTTTTGCCCAAATTATTGGATATACTTACTGCTTTAAGGCATCAGTGTTGAAATGAAAAAATCTCACCTGCGCTCTCTGCGACCCTTTGGCATTGGGATTGCTTGAGTCAGCTGTAGCTGTAGTCACTGAGATGCCAAGCATGCTTGCAGGGATGTCCCTCTCTGTGCTACCACACTCTGTGCAGGTCTTGTACCTCTGATCCAATTCCTGCATTACTTTGAGGAGGAGAAAATAATGAGCTGGTTTGCAAGCTACTCTTTTGTTACTGGGAATTAGGTTCCCAGAGGTGTGTGTGCAGCCACTGGAATTGGAGTGGAATATTTTGCCATGTGTAATCGCCCAGGGGAGGTTTGAGAAGCAGGTAGATGGATGGAAGTGTTGATGGACAGGGAGGGACAAGGAGCTCCAAGCTTGGCCATTCAGCTTGTCTTGAGAGCTTACAGAGCAACAGAAGCTCTGCAAATGTCCATCCTTGATGGTTCTCATCATTGCCTTGCATTTGGCCTGCCTGAAAGGCCCATTTGATTGCAGGACAGAAACATAACTCACTGTGCGGGGCTTTCTTGATCCCTAAAGAAGTGAAATGGATTCATTGTGGAAAGCAACCTTTCCTGAAAACCTGGTTCCTCCAGGACCGTCTGGGTGGTGTGTTGAAGGTGCTGGAGGAGTAGGAGTCAGGGCGGAGCTGTTTCCACCCAATTCCCTGTATTTCCTGGGGTTTATCACACCGTGCAAGCAGACGTGTTCTCCGCTCTGGAGATTAAAGCAGAGCTGGTTAGTAGAGCACCGCCTGTGCCAGCCTTCTCCTTCTGCTTTCCTTTTCTTCAATTAACTTTCTAGCATAAAAGGCCTTGTTTTAAACGGAGAACTGTGACGAGAAGGGGACCAGCAAAGGTAGGAATGCTGCCTTTGCTAGCAAGCTGCTGCAGGTCGTCTGGCTCTGCTGGAGCCAGCACTGAGTCAGTGCCCCAGACTCCTGGTGACTCAGGTGGCAAAAGCCCAAACACGCCTGAATTGCGGCAAGTTTCCTGTAACAGGGTTTTGCCTCCTGGAGTGGCCGCGTGAGGAGCGGTGTGTCAGCCTCTCCTCCTGAAAGGGCTGTGAGCCACTCCATTCCTTGGGTGGGGAGGTAGGAGAGTGAGTGGTAGTGGGACAGTTGATTTACCCCAGCACCCTCAACCCTTTGCTCCCTCAGCCCCACCTCTCTCCTAATTTCCCCCCTGTTTATTATTTTAAGATGGGACAAGTTGCATTAGTTGCAGCTCTGTCTGTTGAGGTTGATGAATTCTCATGTAGATGGGTAGGCTGTGTTCTCCTGGCCGTTCTGCATGCACGTGTTATCCCCTCCTTCATCGTATTGGGAAGGGATCTATTTTCTGAACCATGGTTTATTTTTAGTCAAGGCTTCCCCTGTCTAACTGGCAAAAGTTCAGCATTTGCAGCACGATTTGCAGCAGAAGCGATTTCACCAAATACTCAGGGCTGGGGGAAGGGAGAGGAAATGTCGTGTTAGTGAGAGAGAAAACTAAATGCTGACTGGAAAAAACAGCTTGAGATGCTGTTGCGAGAGCATAGGGATGAGTAATGCAAGCTGAGAACAGCCTTGCGTTCCCTGCAGCGGGTAATTCAGGCTGGGTTGCTCTTGTTGCTCCTCGTGATGGCTGCCACAGTGGTTGGCCAGCAGTGGATGGGATGGGTTGTCTTTTGAGGGTCTGGTGGTCATCTAGCCAACCTTCTGGCCTGGCCCTGAGCAGTGAGTTAGGAACTCATCTTAACTGCAGCATCCAAGGGAAAGGGACATACAGCTGCCTGTGCTCGCACCATGGAAACTTTACTGAGGATTGAGCTTTGTGATGATACATCCCTATGTTTGAGTACCCTTGTCAGGTACCCTGAATCCAATCGGGTGGCACTTGGGATGTCCTGGGGCAGTGCTGCAGCTGTCCCTCTTCTCCCCAGCTGCTGCTCCAGGGCCAAACTGTCATCATACACCTCATTGCTTGCACCAACTGCTCCTAACCATTCTCTGGGTCTTGATCTGGCTTCTCTTGTGAGAAGCTGCCCTTCAGAGGTGCAGAGATCTCTGCTTGTTCCTGCGTCTCCCCTGACATTTCCACCACTCCTATTACAGAGGCATCTTTGTTACCAGTAGCTGTTCATGCTGCCAACACCAGACGGCCAAGGATGACACCAGGGAGAGAATGACTGTGTGAAGCCTTTGATAGTTACTCCTCTGACAAATGAGGTTTGGCCCCACGTGTGGGCACAGGAATTGTTTCCTGCTGCAGGTTAACTCCTGCAGTTTGCTTTATCTTTCTTTTGTTTTCCCCCCATAGCAGACAATGGCACAGCAGTTTTGTCACAGTTCTGCTAGGAAAACAAGGAGAAATTGTTGAGTTTCAATTTTCCTCTGAATATTTGGCAACCAGAAGAAAGAGGGGAAGTAGGCAGTAGGATTTTGGATGCAGTCTGCATTCGGTCTGAGTGGGTATATGTTGTCTGCAGGTAACGAGGCCATAACTTTATCAAATAATTGAGGCTGAAAATTTTAAGTGCTTCTTTCAGTCACTGGGGTAGAAACACCATGGGAATCAAGGTTAAGAGCACTCACCCATCAACTGTCTAGAGCAGTAATCTTCCCAGGGGGAATTAATCTAGTTTAACCTGATAAAAGAATTTACACAGCAGGGAAAGTCTCTTCTATTTCCTGCTGAGCTTCCTGAGAAGATGGGCAAAAAATTAAGTGCCAAAATGACCCTTTTCTCTCCAGGGGGAGCTTATGTTTTCCTAAGACCTGTTATTCCTGATGAAAACCCATCTTGTATCAGCTGGCAAATTAGGATTGTTTTAGCTACTCATTTTTCTCTGGTTCCCTGGGGACTTGCTCATTGCAAACCTATTTGCAAATCCCCTGGCTGTGTGGGATGCAGAACATCTTGCATGTGTCCCTGTGTTGCTGCAGTAGTTTGCCCTGTGCTTGCCATACCACTGACCACCTGTAGATATAGACATTTCATAAGTTTTAAATGTTTCTTTAAGGAAAGTTTGCAGGTGGTTGTTGGGTGTTTTGTTATTTTTTTTTCTCTTTTTCCTTTCCTCCCTTCTATACTGATAATTATTTCAAGGGAACTTCTGTCTTATTAGTGCTTTTTCCCCAAAAGATGCTTCTCTTCTTCTCTCTCTTGCCCTTAAGAGGCCAGAAGAACCCTGATAACCTTAGGAATGACAGACAGTCTCTACTTTAGATGGCCTTAAGTGTGCAAATATTCAGCTCAGTTTCCTTTTATCAGGACTTGTTATGAAATGAGCAGGAATCTGGGGGCATGAGCTTTTCTTTTGACCCTTGGGTGAAAGCAAGGAGGGTTTCACTCCAGTGGGTAAGTGCTTGGAGAAGAAGGTGTGCACCTCAAGTTTGGAGTATGCTGGTAGGAAAATATTTCTCCTATCAGTGAGTTTTTGCTGATATTGTTGAAATATGCTTCAAGTATGTGGACAATGTAATCTTGTGGTGAAGGCACTGTGAAAATATCCATCCTGGGTTGGATGAAAGGTGCTTATGTCCAATAAGCAATACCCTGTCTCCAGTGGTGGTGGAGGAGCTGCTCTGGAAGGAGCTGGATGGAAGCTGAATAGCATAACTCCATTCTCTATCTGCTGTAGCCTGTCTTGCAAATGTGCTGGGTTTTGAGCGGGGCCAGAGCTTCTCTTGGCTGGCAGCCTCCAGCCCCAGGTAGCCTGTCAGGTGAGGAGCAGTCACATCCATGGCCAAACACTGAAATCAAGGTCTGCACGTGTGTAGTGGTGGGAAGGCTGCCTGGATTACCTACAGCACAGGATGGAGATGACCTTTGCAAGGTTCAGGTCATCGTTGTAAACATCTTTGTGTAGTGCAGGCAAGCAGTTGGGATGTGCAGATCTGTTCCTTGGCTGGCACATACTCAGCCCTCTGAGCTTGACAGTGCCCACGTGAGAGCCCTTCCATTTGCTTCCACATACAGAGATCTCGTGTAGTCCTCGTGGAGGGTCAGCATTAGATGCCTGTCTAAATTGCTGCTTATACCTTAAGGTTGATCTGTTCTGCTTTGCTCTTTAATTACTTGTGCATTGTGTGCTTCCCAGCAGCTTTTGCTGCAGGTTTTCAGAAGGAAGACAAGGAGCAGTGGACAGATGGACATCTGGGAGGGTTGCTGGTGGTAGCAGGGGCAATGGTCTTAGTCCTGAGACTTGCATGAAGCATAGTCTCCAGGCAGATCCCACTGTGACCCTTGATGAAGTTTCCCTTCCCTTGGCTAGGTCGTTGGAAAACCCTTTTCATTGTGAGTTTGGTTTGGAAAGAGCAACTCCCACACAGATGGCTGCTCCTCATTTGTCATTCACATTGGGGTTTTTATGTTCCTTTTTGCATTTACCCTCAGGTGAAACCCAGGCTTGCTGCCAAAAAATCATATCCCAGAATTAGAAAGAAACTAAACACTAAGAATATTCTGTTTTATTTCTCTTTAAGCTAGAAATGCAATGTGTTATCTACTATTTTATCAGCTCACAAAAGATTGTGTTGCTTTTTCTTTTTGGCTGAGGTTCCTTGTAGTTCATTTGTTTGTTTTCCTCAGATAAAAGTTTGAGCTTTCATTAGGAGTTTTTTTGGCTCTGTTTTGCTCCTTGCTTGAGACTGTCTGAATGGTGCCACTTTTTCTAGACAAATGGCCATTGCTTTGCTCTGGAGTCCTGCTGGCCTCATCTGATAAGGGGGTTTGGTTCTTTTTCATCCTAAGTAGCTCTCAGAGGAATTGCTGGGCTGTTAAACAATTAGTATTTTTAGGTCTTTGAGATATTGTAACTGAAGGCAAGGGAAGAGGTGCAACAGTGTGGCTGGAAGACTTGAGTTCAGTGTGCTGGTGACTTAGGAAACTGAAGTTAATGGCTTCTTGCTTGGACTCCTTGTTGGGATCCAGGGTGCTGTGGACGGAATAAAGATGGAAATCTTTGGTCTTGCATTGCTCCTGACTTTTTGGCCAGTAGAGGAGAAGCATAATTGAGTCCCAGCCTTCTGGTGTGTGCAACTGTGTTTGGACTTTACTTTCTAAGTGCCCTTGAGAAGATGCTGGAGGGTCCCCCACTGGGCTGCCAGGGTGCAGGAAGACCAGGCTGAGGAAGGAGGTGGAAATGGCAGTCTGAAGGCAGAGGTTCCTGATGAGTTTCTAGAACTGCAGTGTACCATCCACTTCTTTATATTCTCTAACCCTGCAAAATTGCTGTGGCAGGCCTGGAAGACTGGAAAGATGCTGGTGCAAGGAGGTGGCTGGTCCTTCCAGGTGTATTAACTCATTCTGAAATGTTGGTTTGTTTTTTTTTAAAAAAAAAAACCAAACTTTTTCTAGGGTAGCTAGTTTTTGGGTCTCAGTGGCCATGCTTTGAGTGGCAATAGGGCTGTCTGAAGGCTGCTTTAGGAGGACAGGACTGGTATGTGCATGGGGTCAATGATGTTGATAGTGCCTGTGGTTTTTTCTGTACCTCCATATTCCTGGGTGAGGACCACACCGAGAAGTGCAGCCTCCCAGTGATGCAGCAGGTTGCAGTTAAACATCCCAAGATTCCTCGCTGTGAGATTGGTGGTGGCTTGAGAGATGCCTCTGCTGACACAAGGATTTTTGTAGAGGAGGGATCTGTGGAAGAAGGAGATGAAACAGCAAACAGAAATTTTCTTTTAAGCAAAGGGAGAGCAAGAGAGATGTTTCCTGTTGTTCCCATTCTCAGCCTTGTGTTTAATACACACATGCATGTTGTCGCATCTCGGGACTTTATGTTGGGAGATGGAACTTGTTTCTGAGGCATCAGAGAACGGAGAGGGGCTCACATGGCTCACAAAGTGCCTTCTCCCCTCCACAATCAATCCTTCATTCCTTGTTTTCTACTCCAGCACGGTGCTAAGCAGAGGCAGCCTCCAGGCACGGTGCCCGGCGTGGCGGCTGCGCTGGCCCTGTGCCTGGCTGGGAGCCATGGGAGGACTGGGGACCAGTGTGGTAAGAGTGATGGAAGCTGCAGAAACCCCCGTGCAGGGTTCTGCTACCTGCACTCCTGGATTAAACTGGGTAAAAACCAGCCTTGCGGGAGCTGGGATAAGCGGCACGACTGGTAATTTTCTTTCTGGCCGATATGCTGTAATTCCTCTGTGTTATTTTTATCAGCCTCCATTTCTGAAAGTGTGGGTTTTTTTCTCTTTCTTTCTGTCTTTTCTGAGGGTTTTGGGCAGTGTTTTCCAAAGCAATTGTGGTGGGCATTTCCCCTTCTCTGCCAGCAGCAGCTTTCAGTTTTGAATGAATAGCTGAGCATTGTTCGCTTTGTCTTCCAATTTTATGGGCTTTTTTTTTTTCCTTTTGCCCCCTTTTGACTTCAAATAAATAGTCTCCTAAATGCTTCGGGAGTCCTTTGGGTCGCTTTGTAGAAAATATTTTTTCCTGTTACAGAAAGTCTTGTATTCAAAGCTCCAGGCAGGAAAACTGCCTTTGTAGTGCTCACAGATCTGAGTTTCTGAAAGCACGATCTGTGGGCTTTTTGCTCGGCTTTTGGCCAGGTTGCAGTTAAGCTCGCACTAAGTTCAGCTTTAAGCAGGATTTCATAAGCTTGATGGAAATTACTTTTGTTGAAACGTTTCTAACAGTATAACAAAGCCTGCTACTTCTGGTTTCTACATAGCATCCCACGTGTTAAATCTGTTCTACTCTTCCAGCCCAATGCCTCTTTTCCCCCGCCCAGTTCCCTCCAGAAATAACAGATTGTTATTATTAGGATCCATGTGCATATGCAATTACCAGGCTTGATGTAGCTTTGCACTGAAGATGTTTATCTCTTTACCTACTCTGAATATGGAAGCTGGACCCTACGGTCAGCACGGCGCATATCTGCAAACCTCCCTTGGCTTGGTCACAGTGTTATCTTCTAGCTGTGTAAAGACAATTTAAGTTAATTTAAAATGAGCTGCAATAATGAATTTCTCTGCTAGGATTTTTTTTTTTTTTTTTGAGCTAAATATCTTTTAAGTGAGACACAGGATTTATTTGCATTTTTAATTTTTTTTCCCCTCTCCGCTTTGAGCACTGAATACCAGTGAAAGCCTTTGGCTTATGTCAGCCCAGATGGTATCTGTGGTATAGCAAGTGAGGTCTCCTGGGGCATGTCTGATTTCTTCCCCTCTCTGCTAATGAACATTGATCTTGTCGGGGGACAAGATGTCCTCGCCCATTGGGTACTGGGCGTCTGCTGATCAGGCAGTGGGAGGACTGTGATGAGCAAAGTGCATGGGGCTGGGATATGAGCCACCCACAGCAAGTCACTGAGGTCTTCTCAACTGACAGCTAATTACCATGACCTTGCAGTGTTTGCAGCTTGTGATCTGATGCTTGGGAGATAAGTTTCCCCCAGTGTCAACTGCTTGAACCAAGCAATCCCAGAGCTTGCCACAGCTGACCAACTGGGATGGATGTGATCTAACGAACAACATGCTTCTTAGCTATTGTGCCCCTTAAGATAGAAAAAGAAATAAAAATTTAAAGAGTGGAGGGGGAGAATGGAACACATGTAGAGATTAATAACTTTTTCTCAAGTCACTGTTCTAATTTATCCTTTGAATTAAGTTGGGGTTTTTTTCCCCTGGTATAACACAGAATTTTGCAATAAAACCCACATGTTAGAAACCAGTTGCACATCTTCTAGTTCATGCCATCTGACTACTTAAATGGTCACAGAGAAATGTTTGGATTAAGCAACTAGAGGCCGAATGCATGCTGAACGAATTAGTTTCTCCCCTTTATACTGCAATGACGATGCCTTTAGAAAAACCACATGAGAGGAACGTTTCTCAGAGCATCTCCTCCAAGTCCATCTGTTTAACACTGCAAGCTTGAGTACGTTTAATCACGGTTTAAAACTTTCTTTTTTTTTTTCAGGAGATGCTTTTCCTCAGTTAGGTTTTGCAGCCGGGCAGCTGTCGTATGTGTGCTTGCTGCTGGTTATGGGTTGGTCTCAGGAGCAGAGGAGGTCGTGTCCTCCTGTTCCAGCCCTTTTTGAGCCATGCCTCACTGTGTCATCCCCGCCCCGAGAGCCTTGGTGATAGGTGCAAAGGGACATGAATAATTTTTCTTCAGAATTACCAAGCATTTGCTTATATTGACCTGGAGTAACACTCCAAGCATGGAAATTACTTTTATTTCTGTAGGAAAAGATGCACTTTATTTTCTCCTTTAACCTTGTTTCACTTAAGGTTGCTCTAAGCAGTTGTTTCTTCGGCTGTTTTCAGATACCAGCCAAAAATCCTGGTGTTCAGCCTTCAGAAGGCTTTATGTGTAGGTTAAATGAAGCAGTTTAATGAAGGACCTAACCATGTCACTGCAGCATCCCTTAGGTAGGTGTAGTCATGATTACCTAAAAATGCTAAAGGTATGAGGTCAGAAGTTGATTATGCTCCTTTCTGAGAAAAAAAAAAAAGGGTTAGAATTAGTGGTCAATTTGAAAAAGTAATTTTTAGCAGGGTTTGTAATTGGCAGTTGACTGAATTCTGAGTTCAGACAGTTGTCTGAATATTGTTGCTGAGTGAAAATGCCATTTCCTTCTCTTTCTGTCATCAAAACTGGAGATGCCCTTCAGGCCTCTGAGATGAGGTAAGCATTAGTCATCTCCATGCTGCAGCATTTTCTCTGTTTGACTCTTTTTGCCTGGTGAATTAAAAACAGGTAGGCTGGCTTGTGTTTAAATTAGCTGGTCCTCTATCTTGATTAAGAATCGAGGGTAAATGTTTAGTGCCAGTGTTGATAGAGAACATTTCTCTAAGTAGCCTGTTCCCCAGGCTGTTGGTAAGTTAACTGGGAAAAAAAATAATAAATAGAAAGGAAAAAAAAATAATATCCACAAATATGCAGCTTGCTTGAGCTTATTGGCCTTAGCGGTTTGGCAGGCATGTTGTGAGCCTCCTGCTTTCCTGATGGAAACCCTTTGGATGAAGCTTTCTTTGAGTTGAGGGACTTTGAACGTCTGGTGTGGAAAAGCCTGTGAGCAAACCCAGCTCACAGTGTCTGTGGAAAAACCAGCTGCTTTAGCTGCCTGTGAGGGGCTGTCCTGGGGATGTGCCCAGGAGCCTGTTTGTTCCATTGCTCAAGCACGGTATGGGGCTTGGCACGCTTTGGCATGCCAAACACCAATGGGTTTTCAGCTACTACTTTTGTAACTTTGCCCTAACACGTTAATTATGCTGTTGAGGTAACGATGTTGCTGTATTGCTGTACCTGAAGTGGCTCCTGAACCTGTGCTAGCAAGGATCTATTTGGTCCTGTCCTTCCCAGCTGGTGTGCTGCACAGGCGTGAGGTGGTTCTTTTCTGCTGTACCTGCTCTGTCATCATGTTTGTGTTGGTATCTGTGAGCAAATCATCCCCTGCTGCCACTAATAAGGCTGGAAAAGCTGTGAGGATGATGTGTAAAGCCATACTTGTAGACATAGATATTCATACTGAACTATTAATGTATCTACTAGTGAAGGATTCCCCTGGAAATTGGACTGAACTTGCAAAGTCACAACAGCTGTGCTTACTGAGACTGTCACAAGCCGTATCGATGCAGACACCTCCCTTTTGGTGGGAAATGTGACTCTGCCAAAGACAAGCCTTTGGATTCATTTCAGCTGCATGGTATTTTCCTTCCAAATGTAGAATTGCAATATATGAAAGCAGCAGGGAGACGGACGCTTCTTGGGAGCTTTTCACACTCACAATCACCATGGGTGGGAAAGAACTTTAAGGTAAAGTCCAACTATTATGTAACTCTACCAGAGCCACTACTACACCATATCCCCAAGCATCTGGGGATATCCTCATCTGGGTGGCTTTTAAATACATCCAGGGATGGTGATTCAACCACTTCCTTCAGCAACCTGTTCCAGTCTTTGGTAACACTTTCAGTTTTGAGCTCTTGAGAGGATTTCTGGGATACTCCACAGTGAAGGAGTGAGGAGCTGTCAGCCTTTGGTCAGCTTGTCCCTTGGTGTGCTCCAGAGCAGGTGCTGGAGGGTACCAAGTGTTCGCAGGCTCTGCACTGGAGCACTTGGCTCAGGTTGAGATCTATAAAATTGCTGTATCTTTTCCCTGGAGGCTGAGCTATTAGAAGAAACCCAGCTGTTATTAAGAGATCAAAAAGAGCAGCCTGCCAGCCTGCCTAATGCACAGGTGATGCCACAGCCCGGAGCTGGGCTTTTTGTTAAGAGCAACTCAAAGAAGAGAAGCAAGCAAACCTCAGAACAAATCAGAAAGCAAAACTAACAAAGGAAGCGTCTGCTCTTCAGAGGAATTGATATAGGTGAGGGAGGAAAAAAACAAATCATCAGGGACCTCCAAAAGATTGCAGAAAGTCCAGAAACCTGCATTTTGGAGGTGGCAGGCATTTCATAGTCTGACAATGGTGATGCAGACATTGCTGTGGTGCAGTCCTAGGCCAAAGCAGGCTGGGTGCTGAAGAGTGGCGGAAGATGCTCAGCTAGGTTGTGGGAAAGCCACCTCTTAGGTCTTCCTCCATTTTGACAAGTTGGGCTGCACCTCTCCAGGGCAGCTCCAGTTCTGTTCTCCACCAGTTTAGATGTGATGAGAAGCACAGTGGGGAGTGAAGGAGACCTAGTCCTCCTTTGCCTCCTGTTTTCCACGGTGAAGCAGAGCACAGCACTGGTGTGCAGCAGCATCAACAAGCTTGCTTCCTGTGGTGGTGTGGGAGGAGCCCTGGTCTACAGGATGCTCAGCTTCATGCCAAGGTGGGTTGGTTTGTTTGGAAGTCTGGCACAAGGCAGAGATTCTTCAGTTGGTGTTTTTATTACTATAGATTTTGTAAGGCTGGGTTAAGGATGCATCCGTACAAACACAGGAGCAGGATCAGGCTATTTGTGCTGGTTACTCTCCTGGTTGCCAGAAGCCTGGCTGCTGTGAGGTGGGAGAAAAGATGAGAGGAAGGGTTGTTTTAGCTGGATGCTTAATGGCAGGAGCAGGTACACTGTGCCCACGGGTTGCATTGTCGGCACGATCAGGGGAGAGGACGGGCCACGTGTATTGGCACTGCTGTCAGCTCTCATTTTCTCACAGCTGGGGGACCATGAATGCACAGACATCATTGATGGGATGTCCTGGTTTTAACTGTCTCAGTGGAGGGACTCATTTGCCCTGAAGCAGAACACATTTCTCTTTGCACCTTTCCAATAGTAAAGGGTTTCACAGCCCTTTGCTAAAGAGTCCCTGCCAGCCCCAGAGATGGCTGATGCCACATCACTCATCTTCTTCTCTGTGGAGCAATGGATGCCTGACCCAGAGTTTTAAACTGTGGTCATCACTCTTGTTATTCCTGTCTGTAATGTCCATAGAGCACAGTCATTTATTTAATGAGCTGAAAATCCAAACCCCTACCAGCTTTGCTGGTAGAAGACCTTCCACATTGGCTTCAGCCAAGGTCCAACTTGGCCAGTATTCCCCCCTCTACTGATGACCAGATTGGATCCTCAAGGAAAGGACTGACTTGCTGGGTTTAGCAGCTGCAGATGGTCTTACATGTTACTTTGAACACACATTCTGTATTTTTTTCTAAGTAGCAGAACATGCCACAGCCCAGTTATGGGTCACTTGAAAATATTTCCTCCTTCTGTTTTGACTTTTTTAATCTGCTGTCATGGTCTTTCACTGTGGACAGTTGTTCTTTGTCCATAACATTGTTTGCATGACACCAGTGGCTCCTGCAGGTTGCTTTGTTTCTTGTACAGAGTGCAAGAACGTAGATGACACCAGTACATAGATGCCTTTTTTAGTGATACCCACTAAGGTCAGCCCTGACCGTGTTGCTCTGGAGCCTGTGTTTAGTCTGACTGTGGAAAATAGACTCCCCAGTCTGTAAGATTGTACAGTAGGTATGTTGCTTCAGCACTGGATGCACAGGGGGGGTAACCCTGCCACAAATGTGTGTGCCCTCCGGCAACAACGTAAAATGATATATGGGGCTAAGTATTACGTATTCATTAAGTTTCACAACACACCTATACATATGCATTATCTATCCCTGCTTTGTGTGCAAATGAGGTCTCCTCTCCTCTGAGCAGGTGCAGTAAATTCTGGTAGTGGTCATCAGGGGTTATGAGGATGAAATAAGGTATCTTCTTCATGACTAAACTTTTGACTGTAACTCCTTGTGCATGCTCCGTTGTTTCCTGGCACTCTCCTCTGCCACAGAACTGGTCCAGGCTGGATCTTCTACAGTTAGTTTCTAGTCTTCAAGGACCTTCAGATAACACCCGTCTTGCTTATCTGCAAAGTAATTTTGTAGCTGCGTTGCTAATACTAGATGTATTCATTAAACAACTATATCTAAAATCCCTTCTATCAAGTCAAACATTTTGTGGATGCTTTGAAGAGGATTGGAACTGACCTTCTAGTTTGAGACATTGCAGACTTAGTTGAAGAAGCCTGTGCTTCATTGCATTGGCTTCCTTGCTGGAAGAGTTGTTGACCTTGCTGAAGAGAAGGAGTTTCAAAACTTCACTCTCTGACCCCACATCTATTACTCAGCAGGCATTTTGTTTGCACATTTTGCATTGATTTTTTTTCTGAAAACAATTTATCAGTCTCTCTGTTCTGTAGCTTGACACCCTTTTGCACTGTCTGTCTTTCCAGCTCAAAATGAAGTGAGAGCTGATTGCTTGTTAAAGCATGGTCTTGGCAGTTTGTCCAGAGGAATACAGAAGTTGGCTATTCTCTCCATTTAATCACTCAGTTAAAAGCCACAAACAAGCTTGTTTCAGTTTTCCAAATGCTGTGATAAGAAAATAACCAGCTACATTTCCTCAGAATTGCCACATTTGAAGTCCACACACAGAAAAATCTTAACACATCCAAAACCCAACTCCCAGGTTTTTAGGCAAGAGCTTGCAATGGCTTGAGAGAAATAATAATGTGTCCAGTGAACTGGATGTGTGCTCCACAATAGACAGTATGCTTACTGGGATGCATAGGGAAGAAAGGTCTGTGGTGGCTGTGGGCTTTTCTGGTCTTGTCTCAGCAAAGATTTTGCTTTGCCTGTCTGTGCTTTGTGCATGTAGAGATGTTACTGGATATGGACTTTGGAGACAAAGGGGAAGCTGTGCCAGTTTCTATGAACTGGGGCTCTTGCTCAAAGTGACTGATGAAGGAAGCAAGCTATAAGTTAAAACTACAAATCTCTACTTCCATGCCAAGCCTTATGTTTTCTCTGTGCTTGTCTATCTTGAGAGGATTGGAGATCCATCAACAGCAATAGATTAGAAAATGGGTGGTGAACGGTTTTGGTGATGCTTTTCCTCTGTGTTTTGGTTTCCCTTTCCAATCGGATTTCCTAAAAACTCTCCTCCTTCTCTGTCTTGTGGTGTCTGGTGCTAGATCAGATTGAGAAGGGCATTTATTCATGGCAAGGGCTCCCAAACACTGACTAATTTGATGATGAGATTGCTCAGTGAAGCTGTGGATGCTCCATCGCTGAATGTGTTAAAGCCCAGGTTAGACGGGGCTCTGGTTTAGTGGGAGGTGTCTGTGCCCATGGCAGGAGGGTTGGAACTAAATGATCTTTCAGGGCCTTTCCAACCCAAACCATTCTATGCTTCTATACTCTGTGGTTGTGCTGAGTTTGTTATGTACCCATGTGCCAAAGAGTGTCTGTCAAGGCTTGAGTTTGCAAACAGAGGATCTCATTAGTCAGGGCAGCCGGCTGGTGTGGCAGGGGGCCCAGGTTTGGGTAAGCTTTTTGGGCAGCTGCTTGAAGTAGGAGGCAACTGCTGAAACATTCATACACTTGACTGTGAGCAGACTCTTCCCAGTTGCCTCATCAGCAGTGGAGATGGGAGAATGCAGGCAGGAGCTGCCAAACTCATCCTGGGAGAGGTGGGGATGTTGCTCCCCAGCATGCTTCTCTGCGTTAATTCTCTTCATTAATTCCAGTAATAAATATCTACCTTTTAAAAGCCTAAATGAGCAGAGATCTGCCAAAGCAATGACAGGAGTGGAAGCTAATTTTATTTTATTTTTTTTCCTCCTGTAAGGTTCTTATGAAGGAAGGTGCTCTTAGAGTCTCAAGAAAATTAGCAACAAGACAATGCCCAATACTGACTCTATATTGACTATAAAACACCTACTTACTGACTTCATGACTGCTGCAGTGGCAAGGGGGGCATCTCATGCAAACCCCTTGGTATTTTAGCTTTTTTCTTCACTGTGTACATAAGTTTAATATTTTTAATTCCCCTGTATTTACAAATAAGGGCACAATAGTTCAGCCTCTGAACACCTTCAGTCTTTGTGTGTCTCCTAAAGAGAGCCATCCTGACATCTGCTTTTATGGCCCCAGGTGCAACATGAGCTAGACTGACCCATCTGGCTGTGAGCATTTCCCTAACGTGTTCACTTGTTTTCCCTTACAAGCTTTCTCATCTTTTCCTCTTGTAAAATAACACTGGATGGTGGCAGGAGCAGAGCTGAGGACCTCAGCTGCTGAGCTTGTCCTTGGTTCACTTTGTGTGTCTCTCACCCCGCCACCCTGCAGTAGTGAAGGTGTCAGTGTCACAGAATAAATTCCCTGCTGCATCAGCTATCATTGCCTGCCTTGGCTTCCCAGCTTAAAAATATGTTCTTTAAATCTTTAAAGGCAAAAATCTTTGCAATCTCTGTTGACTGGGAGTGAATTTTAAGTCCTCTGCAGCAACGTTATTCATGAATCTGATGGTGCTTCCCATGGGCAGGCACAAAGGGTCTCTCTGTGCCTCATTGGGGAGTAGCTTCCGTGAAGTTTTCCATTCTTAAACTTTTTTCTTTTTTTTCTTTTTTTTTCTTTTCTTTTTTTTTTTTTTGTGGGGTATTTTTGCAGATGCTGTGGTTAAAGGCTTCTATTTTTAA